>JAZGTJ010003804.1:0-33474 GCA_036877575.1 Botia almorhae
TCCCTCCCTCATCTTCTGCTCTCACACTCATGAATGTCACTATCGGGTTGAGCAAAATTCTGAATTTAAGAACAGGCTGCCTTTCATTTCATGAGTTTGAATTGCTCCAACAGAACGCTGAATAGGAATGACAAAAAGGCAATTTACTGCATTACGATTAAGGGAAATTCAAAACAGCCACGCAAAACAGGAACAACTCAACAACAAAACAGGCAAGAACTTCTAAGCGCCCTTCATTTTGAGATACATGGAGATATTAAGTTTCATTCCACCGTTTTCCATAATTTTTTATCGTGAAAAACATACAGATTATATACTTATTTATATAGATAGCATTTTACCATTGATTACTAATATCATCTCATCTATAAATACCCCATATTTTGCGTGTGAAATAATGTTCATTGATAATAAACAATAACCATGCAATATTAAATTTGAATTATGATTCCATGCGTGCTGCTCAATTTAAATTTGGGAACTCTGGTGCGCAACCCTGGTCACCACACACACATGTTCCACAGTACACCATTCTTTAATCTACCCTTCTCATCTCAGTGCAGGTCCGGCTCTGCTTAAGTAACTTCTCTTGCCTGTTCCCAATCACATTCCCCCTCGTTCTCCCATGTCTCCACATCTGTCTTTGTCAAAACTCAAACTTGATTCATCTCCTCCAAATCACTCATTCCCTCTTGCGCCTCGACCCCAAGGCAGCTCTGCGGAGGAGAGAGAGACTGAAATTAAGCAGAAGAAAGAGAAGGAGAAATCAGGTGGAAGTGACAGCTTCAGAAGAGAGATCAGAGGCCGGGTGTCTGTGCATCCTGCCGGGCAGAAACGCAATATCTTACCTATACAACCTCTCCGTCACCATCCGCCCCAAATAGCACATAAAACCACTCAGCTGAGGAGAAATAAACTAACAACAGATGCAGCAAAAACAAGGTGTCAGGGGAAATGGTTTCATCAAGTCCAGCTCATAAAAAGGGAATTTATGGACATAAGGTTTTTTTTGTGTGCGCAGCAAGCTCTCTCTCTTTCATCGTATGGACCTCCTGTACTGACCAGCAGGCCCGGTCGCTCTGTCGCTGCGGCTGTAATCAAGGCCAGGGTCGTAACTCACAGGGCAGCGCAAAAAAAGAAATTGGGGCTCAATCCATTAAAAAAGGAAAAAAGCACCGAATGGAATCACACAGTGAGGTTTGAGTCTTGTAAAAATGCCCTGATGGACCTGTAACTCCTGCTTCACTCGCCTTTTCTTATGTTTCAATGTTCTTTGGGTCTGTCCAACTCATTATTTTTATTCTTCTCCCATTTTTCTAACTCTCTGGGCGTATACTCAAAATTTAATACCAGTGTATTGTATACTGCACACTATATAGGGATCATAAAGTGGGGTAACTGGTAGAGTGGGAAATCCGAGGTTAATCATCTGTCTGTCATTATGTTTCTTCCATTAATAGAAACACACAAAATCCTAGTATGACGGTGATGTCATCTTTTGGATTATATTTTACTTGCATTTACTCCATTGAAAATGTGGAACAGTGCACCATATACAATAATTATTTATTTATTATTTGTTATTTATATCATTATTTATATAATGATATATTCATATTTATTCACCCTTTATTTCAGGTCTATGCTACATCGTTGTGGTTGTGTGGCCTATTCATATATACCCCATTGCATTGTGGGATGCAATGTTCCACATAGTGTGTTCTGACTGAGATCTGCTCCGTAGAATTTAGCACATGTACTGTGCAAGGTCATTAGGGTATTCCAAGCATACAGAACATTTGCATACTGTGCATAGTTTACATACTGCATACTTCAAGGGAAGTTTGGTTGCATGGCATACTGAACATGCCCCAAGTTTTTGAGCCCATATTTTTGAGAAGCCTTAAAGCAAGAGCCTGCCAGCACACAACAAAATCCCACCTCTGTCATCTTCACACCTCTGGTGAAGAACACACACATGCTCCGAGTGCCTGGGACTTTTGCGTGCAGGGTCACATTCGATCAAGTCAGGGGGTGTTTAAATCTCAACCTCCAAATCCCCTCCAGGCCTAATATGTTCCTTCTCATTGATTAGACTTTTTCACTCAGACAGACGCCCACAACACAGAGCAACACAAACATCACTCTCTGCTGCTTACCAGTTGGTCAAGAGCAGCTGGCTCTGCAGAGGAATTTAGACTTTCACTGTTGTATAAAATCTTAGATAATATTATTTAAATATATTTATCAAATATGAGCCTAAAATAGCTAATACGATAAAATGTGTTGCACGAGGAAATCAACCCTTTTTATTACAACCCAGCTCTCATGGGCATTGTATCATTTGGAAATCCAACCTTCCCAGCATGCCTGTTAGTTATTAATACCTCATTGTTGGCTTTTTTTTTTAAAGAACCCAAGGAGGAAGATAAGAAGCGTGCGTCTACTCACGACTCCCGTGCGGAAGGGGGGTGCATTAGCTCGCGCTTCTGTCAAACCCCCACCCCCGCACGCCCCGATTTGACATGCAAATAAGAGCCGCATTTGCATCTACCTGACTAAACAAACAGGAATTAGAGGAGACAATCAGCACACATAAGAAGTGAGAAATTAGATCAGAAAACACCTCTCCCCAGGCTTATAAATAATTCAGCAATGTGTGTTTTAAGAACTAGCGTGCTCATTTTGAAAGATCTCAGATTTGTGCTGATGCGGTGAGATCCGTCCCGTAGTTCGCCAGCGGCGTTATGCTAGTTAACGCTAATTCTGAAGGAAACCTCTACCTGCTGAGGTCACGGCTGGCGACCCCTCATCATGATGGGGGAAGCTTGGATGCAATTTTTTTAAAATGTCTCTACCACAATGTGGTCGTATGTATGCATACTTGTGAGTGCGATCAGATGTTTCTTGCATGGGGAGATAATTTGACCTGAAAATGAAGGTCCTGGAGCGACACGGGCGGCCGCCAGGTCTCCTGTTCTTAATTAAAAATCAGCATCCGTACGCCTGATCTACCATGGCCATGCCAGAGCGGACTTTATGCTAATGAAGCTCTGCTTTAATGGAGCAGCTAACCCTCTCTTTGACAGAAAACACACCTTGAATTGGAAAAGAAGCAGCATGCAGGAGAAACTCACCTCTGTGAAACTCCAACCGGGGCAGCTATTTTCAGATGAATGACACGGCTGGGCTGGGGTCAAAGGTCAAAGCTGATTACGGTACATGAGAAACAAGCGGTGCAGATGACTTTACTGATGACCACACAGGTGCCTTGGAAAGGGGAAAGAGATGTCATTACAAACAAAAGCGCACAAAAATAATTACCTCAAAGTTGCATTTCAAAAAGAATGTTGTCAAATGGCCCATTGAATGCACAATTCAATCCCAAGATTCTTTGCAATGTAAAATCATCTTTGAGCATAAAAGATGCATAGTGATGCGCAAGCGGAGACATTTATTGATTTAATATTTAAACTAACTCGCATTCGTTTACCGTTACAGCAGTCAACTACATTAAAATATATTCAATTGTGGAAATTTAAACTAATGTTTGGGTCATCCTTACGGAACCTCCTACAGTATAAAATCTCTCTCGACTGAACCAATAAGTTTTCAGTTTGTGCACATTAGTTTAAACGACTGTCTGATAGTAACAGCATCTTCTTTGGTTTGGAAAAGATGATCTTAAATTAAACTACCATTATCCTAAATCTGTAAATATTTAAACCCCGGAATGTGAATAACAAAGCCTTTCCAGGGAACAGGAAACAGGAAAGTCTTTTAAATGGAACAAGACGATTGTCTTCACGTCATAATAGCAAATCAATAGTTACCACATTTAGATATGTAGATGAGAGATAAAAGTTTAAAAAAGAACCTACTGCAATACTTTCTTTTCATGTTCCTCCTCCTTTGATGAAGATGTTTTTCCTTCTGTCTTACCACCCCACGTTTGATGCTCCAGGCAGCGCTCGAAAACAAAACAGTCATTAAGAAAAGGAACTTGTTTCACCAAACTATGAGAATCCATCATACCGTGTGTCCCAGTTGTTGCCTGTCTGTCGCCTTGTGCTCTCTGTATCTCTTTTTAATGCGAAATCCATGAACATCATGTGCCACTGAGGAGGAAAGATCCAACAATGTATTTCTGCAGAGGAACCTGCTGAACAGGAAAATTATGTACATTATTTATATGCATGATACATGAGTACATGTACAGTACAATAATCTGAGGCTTTCTTTATTGTTAAACCAGGAGAAAAAGTTAAAAAGGTGTAAAAACGGTGTAATAGGATGGAGAAATATTTTAAATTCTGCATTATTTAAAGGCCATAAATCAAATACAGTATAAGAAAATTTGTGACATTGGTCATGTTACCTTTCTGTATAAAAGGTAAAATTGAGTGATTACTTCATTACATGGGGGTGAATATAGAAGGATATCTCAAATTCATGTATTTTTTTATGCAATTTTTTATTTAAATCCTCGTTGTGAATATAATTTGTAATATAAACGCTTACAGTAAACGTAGATGCATTTCACTAGTAGTCTTAGACTTGGATATATAAACAGACAGACAGATAGATAGAATAGACTATAGCTCCCCAGTTAGACCTGTTGGTACATACTAATATTTCACGCTGCATAGGTCTATTCTAAAGTGGTTTCTTTCAATTCTGCTGTTCCTTGAAAGAGATTATCTGTCCCCATCTCTGAGCATTTACTATCCCTCTCAGAGGAAAAGTTCAGCCACCTTTAAATTGCTAAATCACGTCTTGACTGCCTATAATCTCCCGTTTGCTTTTCTTTCCACTTGGTGGCTTTAAATCCTCCTCAACCCGCCAGAAACGGCAGATGGGAATGCGGAGCTCCGAATTCTTGCCATCCCATCTCTCTCAGACTCGAGGAGCAGTTGTGCGCTCCAGCCCTGTGGAATCTTCCCTTGGTTCCCGTCTGTCTTCTGCACTTGAGGATGTTCCAGTTTGCAGTGTGTGAATACATGGGCCAGATGCTGTGTGATGTTTGAACACAACCTCATGGCTCCGACAGCAGAGCAGGCTGTGTGCTACCCATCCCCTTCAACAGGGCATCTTATTACCCACAGACACAACTGACCTCCATTTACACACCATCTGTCCTCAACTACGACAGCATGCGCTATAATTCACTAAAGGCTGTTTTCCTCTTCAAATATGTACTCGGTGATTGGAGGCATTATGAATTCAATTTAGCAGAGGATGTTTGCTTAGGCGCACACAATGCAATTCAAAGCTGTGACTTGTTTTCCCCCGTGACTTCATAGCAGGTTATATCAGGGCCGGGAAAAGCCCAAATCGCTAGCGGTCAGACGAGAGAGCCGCTGATCCGGATATTGTGACTCATGGTTACATGTGTTTCATAACAAAGCATTTATTCCTGTTGTGATGGTAACAACAGATTCAATCCCCGGTCCTCCTTCACTGTGGATTTGGTAGTTATTGTTAAAGTATTACAACAGTATAGAGAGACGGGTTGCAGGGGTAATTCTTAGATCAGTGGATATTCAGGGCTTAGCCCAGGCATCTGAGGAATGCATTTGATAAAATATTAGAATATGGTAGAGTTTTAAAAAAGTTGAAACGTTACATCTACAGTATGAGAAGTCTTCTGAAGTCAAGCTTTCAATATTTCTGGAGGTGAACCCAAAAAGACCCCACTAACATTAAACGCCCCACTCAGCCAGACAACTTCAAAAGATCAAGTCACGTGTTGTCATACGTATTTTTCAGTAGCTTAAAGTATTTTATCTGTCACATATAACGTTGTATAAATATACCCTTTCCTCTTCTACTGTTCATCCTGTTCATCAGAACTATTCCTACAAGTAAATGTAGCTTTGTAGACTAGGCTTGTTGGTTCCTATAGCAAAATGATAAATGCTCTCTCTCTCTCTTTGTAAGTCATTTTTGATAAAAGCATATGCTAAATGAGAAAATGTAAATGTCTTTTTAGTTCGTCAGAGCTCTGATTGTACACTCATTAAAGTTTTATGCAAGTTTTAAGACAAGGGGATACAAATTTGGGGATTAAACTGATGGTTCACTCAATTCACTTGCTCAGCCTCATGTTTTTTCAAACCTCCCAAACAAAGTAAAGTAAGTCAAACTTATTTGACTTGGGTGACAACACATTTGAGTGAACGACACCATTAAGCCCTAGAAGCCCACCACTGGCAACACCCACGACAGGCTGAGGTTAAACCAGACAGGTGGGGCTGAATTCACAACACTGTAACTGCTGGTATAGTATGAAGATACTACACTTAAGCATCATTACCTGAGACACCAGACAGCCACAATGAGGGAAAACAGAGTACCAGCACACACAACCAACCTCAGTAATTTTGTCCTGATCCCCCCTCCTCCCGAACCTTCCCACACTAGTCAAAACAAAACTGAGAAACAGCTTGAAAGCCACAGAGGACTTTTTAATTTTTTTTCCCTTTGCTTGACTCCTTTCAACTGTAAGCAGCCAGCCATCCCGGCATATTTGGAATTTGACAGTGACAGAGTATTTTTTCCGTTTACAAACACACACTACTGGGAGAGGTTTCAAAGTGCACGCGGCTGTCGACAGCATTGTTAGTGCAGAGCTCGCATTATTCTGCGCATCTTCTCCCCGCGTCAACACCGCTGTCAATCCACCTTCTCGCCCTATCCTTTATTCATGGGAGGTGGGGGAGGGGGGTTGCACGAGGGGCTCAGGGGGACACCGTTACCCAAACAATACAATGCATTATTTGCCTGATCAAACATTTGGGAGGCACCTTCATGCAATATGTAGCATAACGCATGTGCGACTTTGAAAACAAATGTGGTGCTTGTCCCATATCTTGCCGCGTTCTACACGCGTGTGTGTCAAGACACGAAAAGCGGTGTGTGTCACTGTCATCAACACAGCTCCAGATGGAGGTGTTAAAGCAGCTGCAGATGCAAAACTGACAAATAGTTACCCACAGCCCTCCCCTCTCATTTCCTAAAAATGGGAGGCAAACACAGCTGAGGGCGATGGCTGACCTTTCAAGTGACCACTTAAATTTATCGTACCCCATCCATGTTTCTTAATTCTGATACTCCAGCTTTGCATTACAGCTCACATCACTGTCTGATGAGTTTTTGCTTTTAGTGCCCCGGATGACTTCATCAAATTTACCTGAATCTGAATATAAAACCGAATGACTGTTTAAAATGTGCCACATACGTTTAAGTTAAAAACTGCAATTCTAATTCTAAAAATTAAGTTGACACCCAATGGCACATATATAATGCCATATGTATATGTTTTTTGCAGGCAGATAACATGGTTATATTTGCTTGTTTCATCTAGTCCACCTTAACAAACACCAGGTTAACTATAGAGTACGTATGTCACAAGATCAGGGCATGTTCTTGCAAACACCGGAAGACAATGAAGCAATGTTTAATTATTTGTTCACCATCTCACTTCTTGTAGAAGACATCCTCATACTGGAAGTTGTGCAAGTCTGTGTGGCAATGAGCAATGCCCAGGTACATTACACCTAAAAGTGTCTGAGTGACTCAAAGCCATTGCTCAAGAAAATAAAACAGGTCTGTGTTTGCGCAAGGGCCGTCGTGTTTTCAGTCTTCTCTCTTTAATTAAAGGGGCTTTTTGTGTGAGTTTAAAACTGTGAGTAATTGAGTTGGGGATTGAGGCTGTCTGGTTGGGGGTATATGTAATGATGTAGGTCAGGTCTTGAGCCTATGGACAAACCTGACATGTACGGATATTCGATGCATTCTTGCTCTTGTGATATTGCTTCAACAAAAAGCATGTTTACAGTAACACACTTGCAATAGAACTCTAAGAAGTAAACACACGTTTCATCTCAGTGTTTTGGAATAATAACCATACGTAGGATTCCGTTCTAGAATTTCACCCGGAATATTTCCCTTATGCCTTTATGTACAATTTTGTATTCATTCAAAAACACCTATTTTAAGTATTCTCATATGGAAAGGACATAAGTAGGCAGTTTCTATTTGAATACACTGGTGCCGTTTTCAGCCTCCCCGAATGCTTGTTTGCAGACTACCTTGCACATGGATGCCTGCCAAGCAGTTACATAAAATCAATGAGACCTTAGTCAATAGCCCTTTAGACTGATGGTAACAGGATGTGTTCCTTATTTTCTGATTATTCTAGATTAATCTATCCACTCTATTCCTCCAGCTCACTCGGCACAGAGAAGACTGATGTGGTGTTAGCGGAAAGATCTGGAAGAATAATGTTTGAAAATCACATTCTCGGTACCTGTAATTTAAGACTCGTTGCAAAATGCAGCCCCAAGGCCCAGCTATCAGCTCATAATGGTAATGTCTCAAAACCCCAGCATTCAGATTTGTTTCTACTGAAGTTCCATTATTGAATATGTGCCTGACATCAAACAGCTCTGATCTAGGTGGTTGGTATTGCCATCTGGAGTTGTGAATCCATGTAGCGCTGCTCCTCAGCTCCGCGCTTCTGAAATCTTGCCGAGGAGACCCAAAGATCAGCCATTTACCTCATCAGATATCTGTATCCTCTTTTCTGACATTCAATGAAGTTCTGGAATGAGAAAATGTATATTGGTGATAATGAGAGTAATTCTGATCTCCTGCTGTGATTACATGGAGACGGTACAGTGTGATGTGTAGGCTAGGGAACTGAGAACTGAATCTAAATCCAAAAAACATACAGTAACTGAATGATTTTCTGTTCTATTTTTGAACTACATTTTACTGTCAGTATAGACAGAACACTGTACGGTGTTTCCTGTATCAGAATTCAACTTTCTTAGAAGTATTAAAAGAACCATGAAAAGAAAAAGGAAATCATTTGTTTGAATTCGAACTGGAATCATAATTACATTAAAATTTAATGAAAAATGTCATTAAAGCTGCAATCCAACAATTGGCTCTCTATCACCATCTCTGTTTAAAGGAAAATTGTGGGTTTTCGTATGTTTCTTTATTCGAACGTAGAAAACGAATGACCCAAACTGACACTTCCCAGGAAGTTGTACCCGAAAGCACAAATTATAGATCATTATTATAAACTTTCTATTGCGAATCCGGGTAAGATAAGGATAACGTTTTTAACACTCATTTGTTATGTCCTTGCTCAATAAAGGCGTTTTGTTCATTTTTAGCTAACAAAAAGTTCAGTATATATGTTCTAAAGCTACTATGAAATGCATCCCCATGTATAAGTATGAGGGAAGAAAACAAAGCAGGAAAGTTGACTGAAAGACTGGGATAGACCGGAATGCTGGGAAGGTCCATGGCTTCACCTCTGGGCGGACACTTACAGTACATGCCTCGCCCACATTTATGAATCAGCCTTCAGGGTGTGTGTGTGAATGTTATCTGTTTTTGAACACAAGTGTGTACAATATAAAGAGTGTGAATGTGGAGGAACAAATGTTTCCCTACCCTAAAGCTATACCATCAGAACCACACAGAATGCTTTCTGCCCGGCATGCAGTGGGGTTGCACAAATGTTGGGGGATGGGGGGTTGGTGTGTGATTAGGTTATGATGTCATTACATGGAAATGGCTGAGCTCATGAATATTAATTTACTTATTCATTAATCCACAGTCTGTAGCAAAACCCATCTCCTAGAGATTGAAGTCATCAAGATTAGGTTTCATCATAAGATTAGAAATAAAATGTATATAACAATTAAATAAATGAAATGCATGTTGATGTTGCATCAATGTGATTGGCTATTTATTTCACTCAATAAACCAATCAGCTTTCCTGTAGCTCAGTGGTTAGAGCATGGCGTTAACAACGCCAWGGTCATGGGTTCGATCCCAGGGATTGCACATACTCAATGTATAGTGATCAATGTGTAGTATAATGCAATGTAAGTCGCTTTGGATAAAAGCATCTGCCAAATGTTTAATGTAAATAAATGTGTGATATATTATTTGGGCACTACATCCTTATGCCTTAAGACAAATGCAAATGTAAAGTTTGCATTGGTATGTAATGTGTGTTAGATTGTGTTTTCTATTTTTCCAACCTGTCAATGCTTCTCTCTGGACCAACTTCCAATTTTGCAGTGTCACTTCTTGAAGTTCAGTGGGTTTATGGATAAACGTTTGCATCTGCCATTTTAAGCAAAAATGCAAAAAGGCACTTTTACCTGTGTGAAAAACAAAAAAACAACAGGAACAGAAACTATAGAAAACTTTATGCTATATCAGAAATGTACTTTTAATGCAAGCCAGGAAAGGTGCATATTTTAAGATGAGCTGAGTGGGATAAAAGCACAAAACAAGAAATGATCCCGGACATACGTCCACACTCACCAGCACAACTTCAGTATGCAAGGAATGTTTCCAGGCAGGGTTCGCTCAGTCACAGAGGCCCGTGGACCCGGACGCTCCACGGCTCGGCACGTACAGTATGAGGGGGCGTTGAAAACGTGAACCCTGTGCATCCTTCATGCGCATTCTTAGCTGTGCGGCTGCTGCTGAGAGGAGCGGTTCCGCTGTTTAAGACACCCAGCTGGTGCTCTGCCCTTCAGCACATGTAAAAACTGTCTGCCACTGTTGTCATTCCGACCCACCGCCGCGCTCCGCGGATGGGTGCCGCATATAGAAAACACTTGCATAACAGTAAACACACATCCATGGGCCCTACATTAAATTCGCATAGACTTTTTAAAGAGACAACGTATCAAAAAAGTATGAGACATTTTATCAGGATCACCGTGTGAATATTTGATCAGAGTTAGTCTAACTTGTCTGATGCCAGGTCTTGATGGTACATTAGATATTCTGTTGCCAACAGAGCCCTGGCATGGTGTATCATCACTAGCACAAACTACCAGCCTCCTCAGCTGGCATTCCGCCCAGCACTGAAGCATTCCGAGGAATGGGCGGTGGGGGGCTGCGGGGGTCTGATGAAATGGGATGGGTACGCATTTTCCCCTTCACTTGCCAAAGTGGGGTTAATGCCCACAAAGGACAGAGTTGTTTTTGTTGTGCATACATGTGTGTGTGTGTGTGTGTGTGTTGTGGATGTGTGCAATGCCAGCGCATTGTAGGGAAACTAGGTCAGTAGTGAGTAGTGAGCTCTCTGGAAGAGGATGTGAACTTGTCACCTCTGATTCCATTTGAGCGGCTGAACTTGGTGGGAGAAGACGGGAGAGAGAGAGGGTATAAGGCCAGGAGAGTGTTTGGTCACTGTGCCATTTGACCAACGGGAAAACAAACACTGGACCCCAGGCAAACTTTAATGTGCAATTTCAAGAGATGGCAAAGATCTCATTAAGCAAAGATTCATGACCATAAACTTCAGAAAGAGATGCTGACCGGGGCTGCAGCTCCCCGCAGGCAGATCACGCAGTCGGCAGGAGGCACTAACTCCCTCGGAGGGTATTTCATTCCTTTGAATAAAAAATAACGATACAATAAATGATAATAATACAAACATTTTATGGCTTAATAGACAATTATATATTCATAAATGGTTCACAGTTGCCACTAGTCTGTTTTACACTTGTGTGAATAAAAGTCTGTGAATCATTTTTGCATATGCTCGGATATCGAAAAGAATGAAATGTTATTTTGCTCCAATGCAGTTGTCAATGTTTGGCTTGCTTTGCGCATTGCAGCCACAGTTCCTGTCACAGCTGCCTCCGCTGAGCAAGTTTTTCATAAACGAAGCTCATTAAAACATGCCTGCGCTCATCCATGGCACAAGAAGGAGTAAGTGGTCTGGCTATCATCAGCATCAACACAGAATTGGCACAGCAGTAATCTCATGGTGACCTTTCTGATGACTTTGCCACAAGGAAAAACATTCATGTGCATTTATGAAATACTGAAACTTTGAACTGAATACTGAAACGCTAAAGCTCACCGAGAGCAAAACATTGTTTATTTGTAAACTTGTTTATGTTTTCCATTAATTAATATGAATTCGATTTTTTATATTTTATGTTATATTTGTATATTATATACTGTATGTATATGCTTATAGAATTACCAATGAACTATGTATATGTCAGATATTATATAGAGTATTATATAATATTATATTAAACCAAACTATCGCCCATAACATTATGATTGTACTCAAGTTTAAAGTATTTCTCTTCAATTGCCGTCCAGGATTCTTAAATGCTACTGGGCTCATAAACCGATCATATTCCAGGGCAGTTACGGACAGCATAACTAACTGGTTATCTATTATCTGTAATACTTTCAAAGATAGAGAAGGCATCTGTACATGACAAATCCATTTCCTTAAAGGTCACTGGACACCCAAGGTAATGGATTTGTTATGTACGTAACCCAACCTGCCCCTTCATCTTACTGCATCAACAGAATACCGTAGAGACCCACCGGGTGTTTTCACTAAGCGGCTAACACTTCATCAGACGCTATAATTTCATACGGCAAACGCTCCTCATAAAACCCTGCTGACAGCTTATGGAAGTGCAGGAATGGAATGTGTGTTGATCCTTTATTGGCTCTTTAAGCTCTTTCCTTTTTGGTTTGTGGCTACCGTCACCACACACACACATGCTTACTCATCCATTTAAATGGGGACATTCCATAGACTTCTATTGTTTTTTTATACAGCTAGTTATAAACAATATAATCTAACCCTAACAGAAAACCTTCTGCTTTTGTACAATGAGAAAACTTTATTTACTATTTTTTAGTGTTTTTACAAATGAGGAGGTCCCCAAATGAGTTGCTCAGATTGGTCAGGTTTTGCTCACTTTTGGGTACAAATTTGTCCTCCCAAATTTGAAACCCACTTACACACACACACACTGATGGAGGGCTGGTGGAGTTGCTGCTATGGCTCTTAGCCCACTGACGCAACCATGCACACTGTCAGCCCCTCACTGGGCCAAGGACAAGCTCTGACTCCACTTCTGCCAATCGCAGACGGGTCTGAGTTTACCTTATGCGTTAGCCGGGGAAGGAGACTAGTGCGGGGATTAGACTGCAGATCAGAAACTTTCCGAAGCGATATCTAAAATTTGAAGTTGTGAGCTCAGACTTTTGAGGGAAGTGCAAATCCACAGCTGCTCGGTAGAGGATTAGCCCCCTTGCGCTTAAACTTAATGAGGACTAGTAAGCCCATTCCACCAGCTCCACGCGAGACATGATCATGAAGTGTGGTGAGAAATGACTGAGACAAAGACAGAGAGAGAGACGGGGAAAAAGGACGAGAGATACAGTCAGAGAGAGCAAAAGTGAGAGCGGTTGTCTGCCAAAGGGGACTCTTTAATTCGGTCTCCGTTGAGGAGCGGGTCGAGTGGAACGCTGGATTGTCTGTCACCGCGAGGCTCCAGTGACCGCCTGACAGATCACAGCGCAGCGCCGCATCAGGGGGGCCAGTAAATTGGCCCGGGGGGTCTCCCTCCGCTTCCTTTACTGCAGCTGAATCTGCAGCAGTTTATGGCGGGGTTGATGGGTAGTGTGGTACACAGGAGACTGTTTATGAGACATTTTTGTCCACTGTAGCATTTTCGGCAAAGAGGTTTACATGCGTTTGGGATCATCAGGGGGGCCAAGATCCCCCAGGAGGAATATACAGGTGGAGTGTTTTATTGAAAACAAAGTAACATTAGTAGCCACGGCAAAATGTCCACTAAAGGATGCATGAAGAAGCTATTTTTGGCTACTGTGAACTCAAAGGAAGCTATTTGTCGAAGACTTGGTTCTGGAATTGATTCCTGTTCATGGATGAAGAAACTAATTAAGCACTGCCCAGTTTAGTGTCTGCTGACACATAAACAAAGCTCCCAGGAGTTTCCTGTGCTAGGCTGAGCTTTAAAGAAAAGTCACATTATTAAAACTAGATTTCCAGAAAATGTGAGCGATGTTTACAGTTCAAAAGGCCACGTCACTGACTCACAAACCCTAACTACTGTATGAGTGATCACAATGGTGCTTGCCTTAGCAATTTTTGCCTCAGCAATTTTGAACTATTTATCAGTCAAGCCACTTTTACCTGATATTATCTGAGCATTTGAAAAAACAAAAATCAACAATTCCAATGGCACTCGATATCAAGAGGTGAAAACATTAAATCAAAGTGCAAAAACAAGCTTAAAATGCGACTCTACAAGAGCTGATTGAGTATAAAAGCAAAAAACCTAATGGTGACAAGTACAGCTGTTTCTCTCCCACACAGATTATTAGACTGCTTGTATCACAAGTGCACTGGACTGTTACAATATATAATAATGGCTTCACATTTATTTTAAAAAGATACTCGCTGTTCCCAGAATCAGAACAGGACAGAACAGCCTGCCAAAAACCTTGAGCTATGACATTAGATAGTTTATACATTCACAAGTACTTTTTTAACTTTAGATTAAAATAGTTATTTTGCATTACCACTCTGTATTTATTTGTTATCCTTGCTTTGCCTTTTTAATAGGCAGACGTAATATTAATTCTAAGTTTTAGTTTTCACGTATCACTTGTCAATTCAGCTCCTAGTTGTTTTTATAACACATTTATCATTGTCAATATTTGTCAATATGTGCCTCATATCTTTAGCACTTAAATTGCACTATGTTGTTTCCTTAATAAATTTGCTTTGATTTAAAAAACAGCTCAAAAGTGAATTGCACACACAATTGATAAACGGAAAGCAACAAAGTGAGACAAATAGCACGTGGGCAACACTAGAGCCAGTACATCAGTCTTTGCTAGTAACTCTCAAATACCACCACACAGTCCTGCTTAACAAAGTAAGATAAAAGGAGTCAGGTGCAGGCAGTTTTTATATGTGCTGAAGAACCGCTATGTCATTTCCACAGAATGAGACAAACGTCATGCTGAACCCTGCGTGTGCGCACAATCAAGCCAAGAGCGAAGGGGGTTCCATTTCAAGCAAAGCAACCTTTCCTGGAGTGTAACCATTCATTACAGACATCCCGAGGCAGAGCCTGCAAGTGCATCTCCACTCGCTAAGACTCAATTTGAACAGTGGGGGACCTGAAACAGAGCCGACGCATATGGCTGACTCACCGCTCTTCTGAGCTCCGTAACCTACAGCCGTGCAGTCTATCATAACAGGTAGAGTGGCAGGCCGCTTCCACACGATTAAGTCGCTCAGGCCTTCTTTCTACACGCAGGGGCATGAAAAAACACGCTAAGATACCATAATCCACGTGACGGCGCCCAAAATAGCATTCTTAATGTTTATCACCTCGAGTGGTCCCTGCCTACGTGCGGAGGCGCGCAATTGCAGTATGGAGGAGCGTTGGGTGAGCCGGTGAGGGAAAAAAAGCAAAAGAAAGAAAGTCTGTGACAAACGGGATGAGAAATCCTGACTGACAGTCAGTTTACTGTAGCAGAGAGGAAAATCACACACTCAGCCCGAGCTAAACCGGAATAAACAGGTGACTGAAGTGTTTGAAGGTGCCCAAACAGTAAACAGAGGAACTAACAATTCCCACACCTGATGTCTGAGCTGATCAGAAACGACTGACTGTTTCTTTAAAGTTTAGTGATTTTGAGTCGGCGAGAAAGAGGGCGAGAACACGTCGGCATGTTTGAGGATATACGCTCCTCAAATCCCGGCCGCCCTTGAGGACGGTGACTGTTATTTTCTGTTGGGATGACAGTGTCAATGAGGCCAGCACCTTTGCGAAGGGGAAGCGTGTCAGAGGGATGGGCCAATGGCGGTGAAGGGGACAGGTGCCGGGGTGACAAGCTGTCAGAGTGTTTCACAGTTAGGTGAGCAAAGGGAGAGATGGGTAACCGCAGGTAGCCAAATTCCTCTCAATTGATGGACGGAGGACACGCCACAGTCAAAGTTCAAACAGTCAGTTTCTGTGTGGGATTTTGAGGCTATTTCCCTAAAACGGAATGTAGGATGGAAACAGAGGTAATGTAGTGCATTTTCTAACAGCTGTTAAAACATTTTCCACCAAATGTACCTATTGTAAGATCATTAGCCTGAATAGGAAAAGAATACAAACCAATGGAATGTAACAGCACGCAGACTGTATTCATTATGCAATCACTGTGTGTTTTAGTTGTATCGCCCCACCATTAAATGCCTGAAATGAAAGGCTTGGCTCATGCCAGCTATGTGGCTTTGTTATTAATTTCCTACACACTAACTGTACACCCTTTGATCCTGACCCTGCAATAGATTCCCAGCACATCACACTCTATGGACTCCCCACAGACCCAAGACACACACACACACACACATACACATGCACACAATTCAAGTTTCTGGTTAAACAGACAGATTTGTGGAAATTGTGTTCAGTATAATGCATTTCAAAGGCATATTAGCCAACACACACATACAATACAATAATGGAAACTATTTTCTCAGTAATGGCTGCAAAATGCAGAATAAAAAATAGAGTATAATGTGACACTGTATACAGTATTCATCTTTATGGCTCACAGAGGTACAAGGCTGTTACCGTTAAAAAAGAGGGAAAGACGGAAACTAGTAGATCAATATTTTGGGTAACTAAACGAAAAATTTTGATCTCGCAGAAGACAAAATTGATCTGAAGCTATAATGTGCATTTCAATACAAACAAAAAAAGAACAATTGTAGTAGTTAATGCTGCCACAGTAAAGGACTGTGGTTCAGCAAAGTGGTAGCTCATTTAAATAACAGCAAACAAAAGAATAAATTAAGAGTCTTGTTGTAGTTGCTACAAACTGCCTCAAACAGAACTCTTGAACATATTTCAAAGATGGTGCTGGCCATCTGTGGCTGCAGACCTGAGTGGATACAGTCAATGCTGCAGAATCACAAATGCATAAAGGATGCCAGACTGATCTTACAATAAACTGGTAATTGTAGCAACAATGTCACATTTACCGTTTAGCAGTATGCTGTGTTTTTAAAACTATATTAATCCTGATTCAGTACAGCACAACAGATGAGCGCTAAAGACTGAGCAGCAGTTGTAAGGTACATACAACACTGGTAATGTTTGGAGCACTGGGGAACAGATGAAGGTTGTAGACAGAATTCTTACAGATGGAAGACACAAAAATACAGCTGACTGACTGAGTGAGAAGTTAATATTTTTATCCGTAGGGAACTTCCTGTGTGAAGTTGTGAGTGGATTGAACAATCATAAAACAATAGAATTATATATATATATATATATATGTATGCTTTATATGTATGTATTTATATATATTTTGAGATAAAAATACAGTATATAAATACAATCACCATCCCTTTTACGGCTGCATCTAATTGCATTTATGTTAAATAAACCTGCTCCAGCAGGTTAAAGAGTACCGACCTGTTGCTATGACAACAACCCCGCAATGAGCTTAAAAGAATTAAACAATCAAGCATCACGTCAACTCGTAAACAATAAACGGAGCTAACTCACTAAACCACATATAAAAAGATGAAGCCCAGACACTGAATTCATGCACATTCCTGTAATTGCAGTTTATAAACCTGCGAGCGTTCACGGTGCGGGACGTACGCAGATTGTGCCCTTCAGCAGTTTCTGATTGGCTGGCACGAAGGCTGGTGCGATGGAAAAGCACGCTTCATTGTACCACTCATCATTACTGTATAATTACCTTCACTTCTGGAGAAAAATACAGGAAGATGTGGGACGAACGGATTATGCGCGTCCAAGTCTATATATATGTCAGAAGGGAAGGCTATAGGAAAGAGGAGAGCTTAGATTGGAAAAACTTGGTTTTTCTAGCTCTGTCTGACTCGACCCGAGCAAATGTGGAAATCTATCGCACTGACAGGAGCCTGTCACTTTCCATCGCTCTGGGCCGACAGATCTCTCTGTCTGATTCTGAAGGGTTGTTATGTATGAAAGCGGCGCCTGACTCCTCAGCCCCAGTGCCAACACTCTGATAAGCAGGATGACATCTGCGCTACATTATTCTGCAGTGCTTCTTTGTGCATGCTGTAGATTGGGAGATTGAGTATAAAGGGGAGGAGGTAGGTGCAGCAAACGTGGGAAAGCAATTACCCACGTTTGAGGGGAAGCCTTCATCGGGGACCCGGCGGAGAGCAGGGGTTTTGATGTGATGGTCTCTCTCTATCTTTCTCACTCCCTCCCCCTCCTTCTGACTTCCTCCTCTCTCTCTCATCTTCTGCCTCTCACACCATCTCTCATCAACTTCACTAGCTGCATCTTCCGCAGTGAGAACCCAGAGTGGCTCCATGCCTGCTGGCCCTCCCACAAGGCCTCAGCTTTTGCCTCCAGCTCTCGGCAGATATAGGCGCAACCTCGTAACGTTGAAGAAATCGAGTTCCCCGCAAGTGGATCTCATTATTCACGTCGCCATATATGAAGCCCTGCAAACATCTGGGAGCTGGGTAGCAGGATAGCTCCTTTTTTTATAACATTGAAATTTATGATACCTTTAGAAGTTACCACCCTATCTTCCCTTTACCCCTGCCCCCAACACTCCTCTTACCCCCGCAGCTCTAAAGCAGCCCTGCTGAGAAGGCAGCACTGTGGCCGGAGGCTGCAACAGTGGTGTTTAGATGCATAATGACCCTGATTATGTCAGTCGGAGAGGAAAAGGCTTGCAAAGGGGAACAGCCATTTACTCGCTACTGTATAGGTGAAGCGAATTTCACTCTTGCAATTTATAGCATTTTGGTAACTCACATGACATTCCAAGGCAGCAATATCTGGTTGTGTGACATCCATCATCTAAAACCATTAAAAAAAATTCCTAATTCTTGTCTAATTATTACAGATAATTATAAGCATAAGGCTTGCCACATTTTCTCAAGAATAATTTGGTGAAGGATAATGGCAACATGAAAATATGAAGTCATGCAGAGTAAAAATATGAGCAATTAATCATCACACTAATCGAAAGGCAATGAGGAAATATTTTTTTTAATTTCGCTTCTTACAAGAGACTATATTTAAGTGACTTGTACAAAATTTAAAAGGTAATGAAAAAGGTCATGCTGACTAGTCAACGCAATAAAAAATATTACCTTTCCTTAAAACTGAAAAAATGTTTTAAAAAATATTGGTCAGCTTACCCATAATCACCTCGAATTATGAGGTTCGGTTCTTCTGCACTCCTTTTGTGTCACTGTTTTCGCAGAAAATGTCACAAGGCGCATTACCCAGTTTCTGCCTGTGTCGCTTGTATGCATCAACAGCACTGGTCAATTTCTGTCAGAGGCCATTTTGTTTTTATATGCACAGACACCAATAAATTAAACATCCAGCTGTGCTTATCAGGGATAAGGGCTGCTAGCTTCATGAGCTCAGCTCCAGTTTAACTGTCAATTTTTATGCATTTCTGGCATTTCAAGCATTAATTTACGGCAAAGTCATCAGAGGTAATCAGGCCTTATTATGGCTGGAAAGGGGTTTATCTCCTCAGCCCTTAATCCTGATTCACTTCAGCTGCTTCCGCAATTCTTATTTTTGACAAAACGGCATTAACTTTACACATTTGAATAACTTCCCCATATTGCTTTACACACATGTACATAGTGTTTTAAAGCTGTCGCAGTGTTCAAAGCATCCAGCGGTCAGGCTGTAGGGATGAGATGTGCGGGTGGGTTGCAGAGCTGGCTGATTAGATTTTGGGAGATGATACTATAGCCAGGAAGTGCAGGGGAAGGGTTGAATCAATATGCATGTAGTAATTAGGCCCCATTAAAAAAAAGAACTTCAGAGGGAGGAAGGTTATAAAATGTTAATGAGACTTCAACCCCAGCTCTTTCCGAGCATGTGCGCCTTCAGTGTGTGCGTGTAGCATCCGGGTCAGTTCAGACATGGCGAGCCGTAACAACGTACACAACTGCGGTTCTACCAAACCTGCGCATGCACCGATCTTTATTCAGTCATTCATTCATGAAGCATTTCAAACGCAACGTGGATCTAAGCAGCATTTAAGAGAAAGTGCTGCAGGTGAAGCAGACCTCTGTGCACGATACACTGTTCTTGTGGCAGGGCCTGTATGGTAATTTATTGGCAGTGATAGCTCCCTACAGACAGTCTGCCTCCTTCAGGGGGCAGGCAGGGGCACTAATGGAGGCGGGTGCAGGCCCGATCAATATGAGGATGGCAAGCGGCCCAGCCTCACAGCTGTTGCCAGGCGAAAAGGCTCCAGTAATGGAGCCATGTTAGACAATGCTGGCGGAAGGTATGGGTTCATCTTCATGTCCTAACGCTCTCAACTATCCCACGTTTCAATCTTAAATAGACAAATCTGGAACGAGAAATAAAACAGGCTGAGTGCCACCACGTCCTACAGCTTCCACCATCAGCCCTGCCCAGATCCACCTGAACCCTCATACTAATGACCCTGATGCTTCTCCTGTCTGAGGTTCGAGAAAAAATGATGCCACAAACATTCTCCTATTTGTACCTGAGGCCCAGCTCTATCAGTAATAGATGAGGCAGAGGAAAGAGACATTGAGTGTGTGCGCCTAATATTGTCTCTACAGAAGTAATCAGTGAAACAGGATGAGTGGTGGACTCTAGTGGGCCCGTCGTATGATACAACCTCCCCACCTTCCACCCCGTGCAGATGAATGGCTGCCACACTCCACCAGCAATTGGATTATTTGGAGAGCTTTCTCCTCAATGAATGGTTTGGTAATGCAATCTACCCACACTGCCACTGCGAAGATGAGCGAAGCGAGCAAAACGGTGTGGCATCGAACATACGTCCCTCTATGATGTGACGGATGACTTTGATAGCCTAGCGCCTTCGGAGACGGGCACTCCCTCCCACGACAGCGCCGTAAGTTATATACTGTAGATCGGCACAAATATTTTCTCAAGCGCTCACGTTACGTCTTGGCACATTAAGGTTTGAATTCCGTAAACCCCTGAGATCCATCTAGCACCTGAAAGCCGGCCATTTGTTATGTTGCTGTTATGTTATGCAAGTGATTTATGGCCCCAATTTGTCATTTATCAACATGTGTAAATGTGTTGCCAAAATGCTCTTAGGTATTTAACAGAATATTAATGGGACTTTGAGCAATGGGGATAAATAATGAATACCTTTTCTTCTAAAGTGTCACCGCTATGGGCAGTGCCATAAGTAGGCGTCTGAGAGTTAAGCCTTGAATGTTTTTAGTAAACCACCCTTTAGTGTAGCCCCTATTTACACTAACACAAAACCTTCAGAGTTTATCTCTGTACTCTGTACTTGACATTTCCCTGTCAGCAGGCGGTCTGGTGTACATTATAGCTTATCCTGCAACAAAGAGCATTTAAAAACATATTCTACCCAAAAAATGAATGCCATTGTTTTCTCTCACACGGTTTCAAAACCATACGACTTTCAATGGAACGTCAGAGCCCCCTCAGCAGACAACACCGAAAAAAATCCGCTGAGAAAAACAAAACCAGAACTTTCCTCCTGACATAAGGACAAAACATTTCAGTGACATACCTATAAAAAGACAGAAAAATATACAGTTAATTTTTTATTAATTTTGGGAATATTTAGACACAACACTAGCATGTTTTGGTCCTTGCAAAATGATATTTTTTCATTTTAGGCATGATGTTATGAACCTTACAAACTGGCACATTTTTCACATTTTAGTTTAGCCCGCTATTTGCTAGGCTAAACTAAAATATAACATAGTGTTCACTATGTGCATTCACTAACCCTAGAACTGCCCTTGGTCACCTCTACCCTCCCCTGCAAACCTCTGAAATACATTAACGACTCCTGAGTCCGATTTATCATACCACAAACATGATCAAACAGACACTGTCATTGGACCTCACAGAGGAGACCGGAGACAGAAGCCCACAGTCGTGACTTCCATATAAACTCTTGACCATACTGCTCTCTGTAGCACTGGGACCAGCCTGCCCTCGCATGGCCATTTTCCCATTAATGTCGCAGACACCCTGACATCCTACTCAGAATACAGAGAGACCGAGGGCTTTAGTGAATGAGAGCTTTTTCATGCTCCTTTGAAACTCTGGCAGGCCTCCCTCTGCTGCAACACCAGATAATATGTCATATCTCATTCTGCATCAAATCCCTGCATATCTTAAAACTAGCCTCATTAATGGATTCTCCTATCAGATCATGAGCTTCGTTCCCTTCTCCCTAAATGAATATGATTTAAATATACAGACGTCTGACAGCACAGTTACAAGTCTACGTCAAGAAGGAATAGACAGAAGGACGTGACCCGATTACTATCTCCGTCTGGCATCCAGCTGAGGGGTGGGCAGGTAGAGACCTTTTATCACCCGGTAGGAGGTCTAAGTTGACCTTGATTTCTCTCTAGAGTGACAGAGAAGAGCTGCGCAGCATCAAGGAGTGAAATAATCACCTAACAGCTTCAGAATTTACTAACATGCCCCATTTAATGGTAGGAGAAGAAAAGCGATATCGCATATACTTTCCCCAAACATCTACACAGTGTTGTGCCAAAATCTAGAGGGTCATTCCGTCTGGATAGGTTAGTAGAAGCTGGTACTGCCTGGACTCGGTTGTCCTCTTTCTGCTTGGCTACACACTAGCAGTCATGCACAAAAGTGGAATAAATTATTCACAAAGAGTTCATCCCTCCTCCCCTTTCTTCTTCTGTCTGCTGGATGGGTTGAGTGGGTGGAGGAGGTGAGGAAGACGGGCGGGAATATAGTCCCACAGCTCAGCGGGAGAACAGTCCAGGCTACAGCAGAGTTCAGTCCCCCTGGCATCCCAAAGTCTGCCATTGTTTAATCATGTGTTACGTGGCTTTCTTTCTTCTCGGATGGCACCTGTGCTAACAGTAGCTGTTTTTAGCAAACACCTGTGCAGACATTGAAGGAAAACAACTTGAAGAGGGTTTAAATCATTATTATTTGGTAACTAGTTTCACAGCGGTTCCTTTGTTCACTTTCTCCAATGTGTTACCTGAATTAATTTACTTCGGCTGGTCCAAACTTGACTCCAATTTAAAATACTTAAAGGTGCTGAAAGCAGCTTTTTAATGGAATGGCAGGCAGAAATTGCAATGACAGATCATTGAAATAGTCCTGAAAATATATACAAATATATGTATATACATATATATACAAATATATGTATATACATATATTTGTATATTTATATATGTGTATATGTAAATACAGTATATATAAATAAAGAGAGAGAGATATTCTTTGTTTAGCCAATCAGACAGTCTTTCTGACTCTTTCTGCTTGTCAATCATGTTGCTGTCCTGCCCTAAGCATCTCTTTCTGCATGTAAATCTTTTGGCATGGTTTGGCAAAAAGGGGGCGTGTCTAATTCAGTCACTGAATCTAATGTAAATTCTAGAAATGGCTAACAATACTTACAGCACATTTCACATTGACTAATGCATATATTGCATATATATATAATGTGTTTACATACTTATATTACAGTAGCACAATATATCAGCAGTACAAGTTTACTGTACGAGACAAGCATGTTTATGATGCTTCAGTTTTCTTTTTCTCTCCTTTTTGTATTTTTCTGTCACCCCCCTTACTTTTAACTCTGGTGTCCCCACTGGGGTTTCTGTCACCAGAAAAGCAGCGTTATTTTGGTGTAATATGTCCCCTTAAGCGATATTTTGCAGACTGTCCCTGAGTATCGACAGCAGTCTCGTGTCTAGCCCGGACGCATCCCGCAGGTAATCCCACGTCGCATCCCTTCTGAGCCCATCGCACAGATGCTCAAAACAACCCGCGATAACCGCACACAATTAAAAGTGCATGTGATCATGTGGTTCCCCCCCCCCAATGTTTTTTTCCACTTGCCTCTGGCCGTTTTTCATCCATCCAGATTTGAGCCCCCGGTTGGTCGCAGCCAATGCAGCATGTATCTGCTTGGGGCCACAACAGGATTCCAGAAACGCGTCTTAGATCAATAGAGACATCCACAAGACACGAGCTGACAATAACATGACTGGTAGCAGCATTGTTCAGCATGGTGAAAAAACAACAACAACTGAATGAGCATAAATAAAACAGAGGCCTGTTTTTTACACAGGCTAATTATGCTGAGAACAAAGCATTTCTGTTTTCATTCTCTTTGCGTGATTCGTCGATATCAAATGGAACTGTGCTAATCACAACATTTTCCCTCTCTATTTAAATTCTGTTTATTGCAGAACATTAACAAAAACACTCTTTACAATCACACATTGCTTTATTGATTTCAGATTTAAAATGGAACACTTTCTACATTAAAACGAAAGGCCTCATTTGTCTTCATTAGTATAGACATTAATATTTTGGTAACATCGCATTGCTTGCCTGTTTGAGTAATATTTGCCTCATAATTTGACTTTGAAAATTGCTACAAGAAACAGTCAAAGAGGGAAATGAAAATTTCAACAGGGGAATGAAGAGAGCAGTAAACATAAGCATGCCTCTAATCAGAGCAAAGCAAAACCACAACCCTTTTAAGACCTTTTGCGCCTCACTGTAAATCGCTAATGGACAGATGATTGCTAATGGGTGATGCTCACATAATACAAAAAGTCGTAACAGTGTCAGACATGAGGGTGATAGGTGAGGTGAGAGTGGCTGTTCCTCAGCTTTGAGGGTCTTATCACTCTGTCACCTGGCAGGTAAACACTTACGGGTTGGTGGATTGGGCCCTTCAACTCTGAGATAACATTTCTCATTCTCTGGTCCAGTGAGGGATCTCATTTTCCTTGAAGGTTCAGTCATTCAGTCAAACAAGGCTCGCAGGAAGCGAGAGAATGTGAGAAACCGCAGCTTCCTGCCTGGATGTACATCACACAGCGGAGATAAAAGGAAAAACAGGAGGGTGAGGAAGATGTACAGACATAACTATACATGTAGAAACTTTGTCTGACTGCACAGGGTTTGTGGTGGATGTGAAGAGAGACGTTGACAGTGAAATATGTGGTAGAAACAATCTGAAAGATACCAACTGCCCTGCTGGGTAAAATCACGTTCAGCGTGGTATCAACCATGATTGATGACAGACAGTATAAAGTGACAGACTGCCTCCAAGGTGCCGTGACTCAGAATCAAGCATTCTGATGGCTGAAACAACATTGTTAATGATTATTCTAACGTCATATATTATCAAGTTATTTATTATGGATCCTTTGTACACAGAGAGTGATTGAATCTACTTGCCACTGTTTCCGTTTCAAAAACAGCCTCGCTCTAGACTTGCCTATGCGCTGATTGGATTTGATGGAGCTGTCTGCATAATAGCATTAGCATTACGGAGGAAAATGTTCATCATCATAATGCAATTTGTAACATATTTTCTCGAACGCGGCTGGACTTCCGGCGGAATCGATAGATAAGCTGCTCACAGCAGTGCACCTCTGCCTCAGCATGAGTGAAGGACACAGAGGTAGGCAAGGTGACACAACCCTGGGGAAGCGCAGGCTAAAAGGGCTGTGTACTACAGCTAGAAACAATGACTGTGCAGGAGAACCGACCTGCGGCTCCAGAGGTTCTTTTTCTTCAGAAAATATGAATCCCTGCGGTCAAGGCTTAACCCCAATCCATAACCATAAGAAATGCTCCAGTCGGGGTAAAATTACTCATAGCATGATATAAGATTTTGCTCATACCCTGTAGCTCTCGTCTTACATCATGGTGTGAGTAATTTTATGTCACGCTAACAGTATACGTATATATTGCTTAGATAATCATTTACACTTATACATTTAGCAGATGCTTTTTATATAAGTGACTTATAAGGGAACATTTAACATTTTGCTTTCATAGTCAAAAATAAGCACAGTCTACAAAGCTACAAGTAAGATGATCATGTAGTAATGAGTATTTTTTCAATAGCCTTGGTCTGAAATATAATTTTTATTGGGAGCTTAAGGGACACAAAATAAAATGTGACATTTTTATAATAAATCAACGATTAACCAAATATCATTGCAACGGCTTCACATCGCATGCGGTAAGACTTGAGTTAAAAACAAAAGGTGTGATTTCACAACAGTTTTATATTAATGTGTCAATTCGTCAAATTATACAGTTGTCCTAATAATCATTAAAGTCATTTGTGAAACAAATGTTTCAGAGTAAGCTACAGTTTTCTGCTTAGTATTACGTTTTTTAAGCGACGCTGTGGATATACCACTGTATAAATGATATAACATTATCTGTACCGGTTGACACATATCTACTGTTGCATAATATATTCCGTCATATCGCCCAGCCCTGCGCTCGAGCCAGTAACACTCGCTCCTAACTGCTTGCAGAGCAAGTCAGCATTCTCCTGCTTAGCTCAGACAGGGTTTTAGACAAAGTTGAGCTTGAGCTCTCTTCTCTATTTCTTGGCGTGTGATGGAACCGTTCCCTCCGGAGGCCGACTAACAAGAGCGTGAGAGAGAACGACACAAATTCATCCCGGCTTTGGATGGAGAACGTGGTTATGACAGAGTTCTGTCAATTTGTGCTGCCAGTCACCGAGGGCGAAGCTATGCTTCTCTTTCACTCGCTCTCTCTCTCCATCGCTCTCCGCATCCCAGATCTCTCCTCCTCCCCAGCCCGAAAACCCTCTGCCAGCCCTCCAGGGAGCAGCTGAGCCCCTGCGCTGTAGCTTTCTCAATCTCTGCCATCTCTCTTTCTCTCTCTCTCTCTCTCTCTCCCTCTCTCTCTCTCAACAGGCTTCAAACAACTCTCAGCTACCCTTTTGTTTGTCTCTTCCCTCTGCAAGGCCATTCGGGAGATTTTCGCAACTTCCAGCTTGCCAAAACTCTCGGGAAGCATCAGTGCTGTGTAGAGCGGAGTGGGAAAGGGGGTGAAAGTTTGGAGGGGAGTGAGGGATCATGGGAAGGCAGGCAGCGCGAGAAGACATGAGGTGTGGAGGCGGAATGCAGTTTGGAAGCGTTCTGCCGATGAACAGTGAGGAAAGTTGCAGTGTCTGTGGGTAGTTTGCAGTATTTTTTTCTCACAGAATGCTTCTCATTACTGCCTGCGTATGTGTCTGTGTGTGTGTGTGTGTGTGTGTGTGTGTGTGTGTGTGTGTGTGAGTGAGTGAGTGGGTGGATTCTCCAGAACAGGCAGGGGCCTCCAAGGTTCACTACACTGAAAAGACAGAAGAAGCAACTGAGACACACAAGCAGATGTGAAGCCTAACATAATTAGGCTACACGGAATCTTCAATAGAATCTGACTTAAATTTGGCCACTCGCTCTTAAGCCTGAGCAACAGCAGTGATCTCTTGCTGTCTTAATTCATTTGCGCTAGCTCATTCATTTTCTGTGGAGAGCATGTCTTCTCTACCCTTGCCTAACATTCTGCTATAAATCTGTTATAAATACCCATGTTGCATGCATTCAGCTCTTAACTATTTCAACTAACAAAACAACATTAAAATTAAGAAACGGATAATGTATCTGACCCATCTTCACTGTAGTAAGTAGTAAGATGTTTTGGACGTAATGAGTATTTTTTTTATTTACATGCTACTTTTTGTTTAGATAAATTTACTAATAAATATAACTGAACACCTCTCACTACCCACGTTGACCTGAGCATGCATGTCACCCTACCTACAGTGAAACAGGATTGCTCACATTTAATCAAATTAGATGTTTGCACTTTGCATTGCATTCAGGGTGTATATATATTTATAAGTATATATTTCGCCAATGTGCATTTCCAGCTAATTGAACCCATGACCTTGATGCAGTGCCATGATCTAGCACTACTGGGTTTGGAACTGTTGCATGTAAATCACTTCCACTATTTCACAGAGAAAATAAATTCTCTGAATTAAAATCGCACACATCAACAAGCAATTTTATAATTGGTGCAATACTAACACATTTCCGAGTAACATTTCCCAGCACATTATTTGTTAAATGTCTCACCTAAATGTTTCAGAAGGCAGATGACACCACTATAGAAATGGATCTATGATGGCCATTATGTATCTAAGCAAATAACATGCTCCAGCAAGCTGAGATCAATACAGTGTTAATATGAAAACAGTCGGCCAATTGGAAACACACAGATGAAAATCTCATCTCCATAATTGTTGTGTCGAAAAACTAATGCATATTGTAAAATATAGCAGCACTACTTGCCCCTTCCACTGTAGATCACTCCGACCAGGCTCGGCCTCTTCACAGCACTGCAACACATGGGTGCATTGTTGCAATTAGGGCTTGACATGGCAGTTTTACACAGGCTTTGACAATGCTGCAATTAGTTCAGTGCACACATGTGATATACACCCCAGTGCTAAAGAAAACAGATTGAGCTTTGATCAAGACTACAGGCCACAAATTCTACAACACTATCATGTCAAAATAAGACATAGTGCTTTCATATCCCAGAATTCTGTGCCCACATAGCTGTTGGATACTTCTTCTAAGCGAGTGCGAATGTTTTAAATAAGCCCTCATTAGCTAACAGTGGCAGGTTACTTTATGCAGACAGAAACGGCCGATCTCCTCATGACTGACCTGCATGCACCATAGTTATGAAATAAAACCAGCAAAGAAACTTTGATTCTCTCTCCCTAGACTGATTTTCCAAAGCCTCGGCGTGTACTGATAGGATGCAGACATTTTTTAATACGGGTTTGAGGCCAAAAGAAACTGACTGTGGCAAAGCTTTTGTCCATCCTGCTGAGGATATTATCCGAACACTTGAAAGTGTTATTTCTACCCCCTTCACAGGTCATTAAATGCATTTTTCCCTAGACAGCCTCAAAGCAAGAGAAGTGTTTAACCACAGGAACATTGCTCTCGCCGTGGCCCGAAACCTTCATTTCGGCAGAGTTCGATGGGCATCCACAGACAGATAACAATCTGACATTTTAAGGACGCGGAGCACAGACCAAAGAATTCCCCACCGTCGCCGAGGCGACACTTAAAGTCTTGGTGTCTTGGCTTTAATTAGGGTCTATGAATGGCCGGCGTGATTAGGCTGAACCAGTGACTGGCCTTGTAACAATGTGCTCTGCGACAGACCTTTGAAGATTGTTACAACTTAACCTGTGTACAGACATGCTCCCGCTCTCGTCCTGCGCTGTTGACACAAAGGGCAGGATTTGAGAGATGTGACATTTAAAAACGAACAGCAGCGTACTAAGCCTGGATCGTTAACCTCCAAATCAATTAAACATCTCACTGTTCAGTATGTGAGCAGCAGACTTGTTTGTTCATATGAATATATGCGTGGACTCTTTAAATGACACTTGGTTAATGTTCTAGCCAAAAGAGATATGAGTATTTTATTTATATGAAGTATAATTCTATGCTTATTCCCCACTGTCATGCACACTTTTGCATTTTTAAACTAGGACCAATCACAAGGCACACAAGGTCCAACGGGAGAATTTTACATGACATTTATGGCAGACATTTGCGAGACGCTTTAAAATGTATGATCAAGTTATACATTTTGTCAGTACATGTGCTGGATGGGAATCAAACCCACGCCAATGCAATGCTCTACCATCTGAGCTACAGGAACACCTATTTTAGTGAGTAACAATTTAAATTTCTGTCTGTTCCCCAAAGAAAGTTATATTTCTTTAAAAGACTTGGTATATATAGAGCATGAGTTGTATGGAATACTTTGGAAGTGCTTATCACCAGTTTTGGCACACAACAGCATTCATTCATTATTTCCATCTACATCCATTGACTTTCAATGTATGGAAAAGGGCAGCGTCGTCATTCTGCCAAACATTCTTTTATATTCTGTGAAAGAAAAACAGAAATGTCAGGTTCTGGCATGAGAGTGAGTAAATGACAGTATTTCCACTTTGGGTGAACTAATCTAGTAAAAGAATAGAAATAACTTAAAAAAGCTATAGTTTTCCTGAAGGTTTCCTGATGGTGAGCCAAAAGCCCAGAATTGAGTTAGAGATAATTTCACAGTCACCTGTTATCTGGATTTGGGCTATTGCTTGTCTATCTGCAATAATTTTAAAAGTCCAGCGTGTGGAGGTTTTGCCCTCTGGAGATGATGCTTATTCTTATTCTCCTGCCATCCCTAAAGTACGCCTGGAGCAGGAAGTCATCGGATCCATCAGCTCAACGTTAATTACTGCTACCCCACCACCCAACTCCCAATAGAACGGCAGCAAAAATAATTACCACTGTCACCACGAGTCCTCCAGTCCATCACATTAAAGAGATACCTGAGACGCCATTGGTCTTCAAGCCGTCCAATCATTCCTCTTGGCCTGAAGCAAGAAGGGGGTGGGGCTTGGCATCGCCTCAAGTGACGTTACCATTTGCCTGTGCCAAATGCTCATGTAATTCAATTTCCCATTTTGCTCAAATAGCAAGAACAGCCTCCTCCCAGTCCCATTTGAGGCGCTAATGTATCTTTTTTATGTTGCATTTGTCTTCCTGAATATGCATCCCAGGCCCATTATTTTTGAAGACCACACGTTTCCTTTGTTTTCTAAGTGGCTGCAGTCACATCGAGGCCCCTCTTATCAGCAGCGATTGCCATTTAATATCCGCATGATGGATGGAGAACATTACCAAGGATCCCGCCCTCCCTTTTAGCATGGGCATGAGACATGAAGGTATGAATGCAATCAGAGACACGTATCACAAATCTAGGACATTCAGACTCCATTGTGAGCATGACTGTGGCTGTACATAGTAGCTCACGATGCAAGAAACCGCTACCCCTGTGAAGTCCATCTGTGAATGCACCAGAATGGAACACTTGCCTCTGTCATAATCCAGCTTTGGTTTGAGAAGCAGCGATGACTTTTACGCTCATTGTCTTCCATCCATCCCCGTTCACAGAGGTTGTCGAGTGTATTAGGTTTCATCGTTTGAATCGGGCAGATTACAGGGAACACCAATTCTGTGGAACACTTGAGAAGGATTATGGGTTGAGGAGCATGTGGTAGGGGGCTCTGGTGGCTCCTTAGATTCTGTGGGACTTGCTAAGCCCTTTAAATCAGCTCTGTTAATCCCTTTTCCGCTCTCCTAGCCACTGCTTCTTCCTGCAACACACAAACACGCACATACACACAAAACCCAGGCTTTCTTCGTACCCCCAGCGGTTGTCTAAGTGCAGCATTATTTGGTTCCCTAATTATCTCATTTTAGCATTCTCCATTAGCACTACACTAGGGGAACCACCACCAAACCTCAACGCAAATGTTGACAGCATAGACGTAGCATCAGATTGCATTCAAGCTCATCAATATATGCACATGGTGGTACTCTCATGGACACTAAACAGGGGAAAACACATTATGAATTACTTAGATTCACTTGCTGTTTTGCTACCAGCTTTCTAAGTATTGCAACCTCACTGTATCCACTCTGCTCTGCTAGCTGATAGCTGATAAGACATATTTCCCCTACTTTATTAGGCTTTGGACTTTCAATCCTTTAGCTTGTTCAATAGCTAATTAAATGTTCCAGTATATTTATACATGCAATGTCTTATTTATCCTTTTTTGCCATCTTATCAATGTGGCAATTTTTGAGCCAATCACACCAGCCATTAACCATGTCACTCACACTGGAGTTGCTGCACGATTGATGTTATAAGCATGCTGAGTGGCTGTTGGCACCACAATAACATAGTCCCAAGCCATTCACTAGCGATTATTTTAAGATGTGACATTAAAAGCAACAAACAGGGACAAATACACACCAGGCACAGGTAAAATATCTACTATATTATAACAAAACATTATCAATATAAATGTCGCTTGAAAAAACTAAGTCTGAACACATAGTTCATTTTAAATGGCCATCGTGCTGCAGTTACAGGAACTCTGCATTTTGAGAGTGGTTCCAGAATTCCCATGATGCCCAGTTCACATCCCAGAGGAATGCGTTGCTGCATTAACTTATATCTGGCAGCATTAATCTCATGTGACAGGACAGGCTGATGAATACATAAGAAAACATCTGTTTGCCGAGCTGTGAACAAAGAAGTTGCGATGGCTACACCATTTTCCTGCTAATGGAATCCCTTGGCCCAGCGGGCCTACTCACTGGAGCTCTTCCCACCCATTACACTGCTGGACTGAAGATAAACTGTGTACATGGCCGCAGATCATTAGGTCTCAGATGGGTTCTGGAGATGGCAGAGGAGATTCAGAATCTGCAAAATCAAACACAAAGTGAAGGCAAAGTGCAGAAGCTGTAGGTGAACGACTACTACATTACTACTGAGAGGTTCTTGTTATATAAGCAAAACACATCTATTTAAGAATGAAATAATCATCATTAAGTTCATAACTGGTTCATCTTTTAATTAACAATACACTAATCAAATTTTGCTCTGCAAAATTAATTTTTTCAACCTAAAATAAACCACCACATTTTCTATGCCGTCCAGTGTAAATGAACCGAAACCGAGAGCATAAATACACTGCAATTGAAAATACACTGATTTAATTAGCAGAACGTGAGATTTAAACGATGAATTTTATTACTAAACTGTACTAAACTAAAATGTATGTCCATAAATCCATAATAGCTTCATTTAAACACTGTTTAGTATCAGCGTCTAAATATATATTGACACTCTTAATATCTGTAATGAAGGTGATTAAAAAAATGGCAGTCAAGGAACATTGACCAAAAAATCTGCGCATAACAGCACAACACGCACAAAGCGATTTAATGTGACTCCAGGTCAAGTATGTTTTTTGTATACATCATAATCATGTAAAACAACATAAGTGTTGTATAACAAGAATCGTGTGCAAAATTAGCCACTAAGATGAGCGCAGATCACAGGCTACACTTACTACTCGCCTTTTCATCTGCTCGTGTCAGTTGTGATTAACCTCCGCCAAATACTTCTAATTACCACAAATTTCACAGCTACACAAAGACGCTTTTAATTTAAGACCAGGTCAGATGGAGCACTGAAGTGGCTCTGAGGAAAGCTCTCTCTCTCTCGGCTGGCCCCAACGTTCACTTAATCCTTAAAGTATTGGTCTAAAGCAAAGTTATTACCGTCAAAAATCATGATTAGCCTTTAATTTGTGGACCTCGTTTCTCCTCTTAATTGTTTTCTCTTCATTTTATTGACAAATTCTGTTGTGCGTTCTTTGCTGACATATTTTGGTCTTTGGGAGCAAAATGCAAAATGACGTGGTAGAGGAAACGCAGAGATTAGGCCTATAAATAATTCACGTTATATTATCAAAACATAGAAATCCAGTCTAAATTGGAGAATAAATAACAGAGGGGCTAATCACATATTAGATTGCAATCTCACAGATCTCATAAACAGTAGGTAGAGGAGCAACGCGTCCTCCATCGTGCCCCTCTTGCGCACAGTTATTCATTATAATCTTGTCACCTAATCATCTCTCATCAAGCCTTAAATCACTGCAAACACCGCGTATGGAAATCAGGCAGGACACTTTATTAATTCTACAATACTATAATATAAGAGCCACAACTTATGCCCCCATAGACACACACGCTTTCAACACTCAAACAATAATTATTTCGGATGAACTTCAATTATGAATTGAATA
>JAZGTJ010003805.1:0-33473 GCA_036877575.1 Botia almorhae
TGAAACACGTACAACTTCATGTTGAAATCTTCGCTTGGTCTGACTCCAGCTTGAGTTGTTCATTTAGTCAATTACAGCTGTCTGGACAAAAGAATTACATTTTATCCAAAGCGACTTACAAGATGAGGGAAACAATGAAGCGAACCTGAAGCGTCTTAAACTACACACAGACAGAAACAAACTACATCAGAACGTGGAAATAACAAAAGGCTATTCAAATAAAGTAACTTATAATGAGTGATAAATGATTTCAGTCTTCGTTAACATAGTATTTTTTCACAATTCCTTTGTTGTCAAACACTCAAAGTGAAACTTAAACTAAAGCTACATGTAAAAACACACACACAAAATATCCAGATATAATGTTCAGCTGGTTACATTCACCACACAAAGCAACATAACTTGCCAGACATACCTCAGCATATATGACTGGTTTTGTAGATAAGTTATGCAATTTTTGCATAAAAATTTAGCTAAACTGGCTAAATCACAGTGATGCAAGACCAAGACTGGGCCAAAACTTATGGGCTACTTGTGTTCTTATGTGGTTAAAACTCTATAACAGAGTCCAGAACACCACAGCCATGTGGCTGAACTCGGGCTGAGTCATGATGTTCTCTGCGGGTAAATATTCACCAACATCGTTAAGACTCACTGTGTCCTTTTGCCTCTTTAAACAAAAATGAAACTGCAACCGTATACACTGTACAACTGTTACTGTACGTTGATATGGGGGAATCGGGCATGTGTAACACGTGGTTTGCTTTGCGTGGACCACGTGGGGAAACTAACTAATATATTAGTCATAACTTTGGGTGAGTTATTATTGATTGATGGTTCTCCCCTTGGGCGTGCAGTTACCCTTTGTGAAACCTTATCCGATAATATGATCTCAAACAGCCTACGTTCCTAAAACATGCCCCTCGTAACACGCAAAATTAGTGCTGTCACAAACTTTAAATGGGTCTTTGAGGTTGTAAAGACCCTGACCTCTCTTTCTGGACAGGGTGACACTATTTACAAAATTCTCTCACAACGTCACCAAGACATCAAAGCTGACCAACACATAACATGACAGGAGATCTAACCCACCCAGACCTACACTAAACCTTCACCCAACAACCCCCCGCGGTTCTGCCTATCAATACAGTTTGTTTATATGTAAATTCGGTATTAGTGACCAAAACAGCCGTAAAATGACCACCCCCGATACATAAATCCCACATTCTACAAAACATAAGGCCATATTCGTATCGAATAACCTTACCTGGGCTCTCCTTAGTCCATTCCCTGCATTAAAGCAGAATGTGTGTTTGTTTTGGGCCGAAACGTGAAGGTTTCTGTCAGATAGAGGTTGAAGCTTTCGTGCTAACTGGCTAACGTTCATAAGGCACACAAGGGCCTTTGTTTTTAAATCCCATAAAGCGCATAAATGCACCCGGAACGAGCTCGTAAAAATTCATAAACTGTCCATCTTTAAAAACGCATAATGTGGGATGTCCGGTAACGGGATTTGAGTTTGTCATCGAGTTTTTCCGCTGTGTTGTGTAAGGCTGCGCTCAAGCTTCGGCTGCTGTGTTTTGTTATTGCCGTCACTGCGCAGCGAGCTGAATTCTGGGAAGGGCGGCCGTTCGCAGGAAACAGCTGGTCTGGGATCAGTTTCTGAACCGACTGTGTGTCGTTTCGAACGGTTGGTGGAGACAGGGAGGAGCTGTTCTGAAATCAGGGGACAATTGGGAACGGATTGATGTTGGAAAGGATTGATGTTTTCGTGTCTTATGTTTTAGATGTGTTTGATTTGTTTGTTTATTTTGCTTGTAGGTTAACAGGAATTCTCACTGTGAGTTAGGGACCATCTTAACTCAATAGTACCTTTAATATAATTTTTAGTTTTGTGCTAGACTAGGAAATGTTATATGTAATTATATATGTTATATATAATAATAATATAATAACATACTGACAGAGGCATCTCATACCTGTTTATATAATGATATTTGGGCACGTTTTAAAGCAGTTGACAGATATAATTATCACTGATTATAACTCAGCAGTTTAAACACTATTTTAAAAAACACTATTTTAAAAAAACACTTCCTTTTCATTTTTATACAAACTATTTTAACTTGTCAAAAAAACTGAATATTTAATTAAAAATATTATTTAAAACTGCAGTCTGTAGTTTATTAAACAAGTACATGACAGTGTTCAAGTAAGTCACCTTAACTTACCCTTACCCCCAATGGTAAACTTATAATTATGATTTATAATTTGAGCTGTCGGGTCCAGTTTTCTGGAAAATTTCAGTTTGGCTTTATTTGACTTCAACATACGTAATGAAAAGTATGTAAAGTAATCTGCAATTTTATGTTTCAAACACAGATGGCGGTAGAGAGGCGAAAGCTTTCAGGTCCTCTGTTCCACAAACGCTAACGCTCGTGGGATTATGTAATATTATATTCATGGTATCTGTCTGCCTCGGGCTTTTTGGTGAAAACAGGATGGAAACCATTTGAAGAGTGACGAGGACCCGTGAGCTATTGCTTTGTATTTACAGCACCCAGAAATCATAGAAGGCAAAACATTCGTACACAGTGTCAAATATGTGTTGCTATGTGTTTCCTGGTGTGCTTACTACTGCCTAGTTGTGCAAACGGGTTAACCACAAGATTGAGCACTGAAATATACCCCAATTAGTGCTTTCAGTCAGTGTTCAGAATGAAATCTACAAACACACTCTGAAAGGTTCCTAAAAGAATCTTTGTCAGGCTGTATGGTTCCATAAAGAACTTTCAACATCCATAGAACCTTTCTGTTTCACAAAAAGCTCTTTGTAGTGGATAAAGGTTCCACAGACTATGAAGCGTTAAAAAGAAAATTTAAAATCTTTTACAAAAATCTTTGAATAGTTTAACATTTGCAGAATGTTACCTTGAACCCAAAAAGGACGTGTGGTATTCACTACATTATGGGAATCACATGTCCCCACAAGTATAGTAGTACCAGTAAATGTAGGACTTTGTGGGGACGTTTTTAGGTCCCCATGAGGGAACAAGCTGATAAATCATACTGAATGTTTTTTCTATAAAATAGCAGAACATGTAAAAGTATGAAAGGTGGTTTACAAACCATTACATTTATGGGGAGACAGAGAGGGTATTTGTTTAGCAGACACTTTTATATTAATTGATTTACAAATGAAAATACAAAAAAGCATGTTTTTTAAATAGATTTGTAAAAAATAAATACAGTTAGTCCATTAACAGGTAGTTCTGTTGTGTTACACTGGTTAGGGCAGATGGTGGGATGCTCATGCGGGCGGCTCAGAAAAGCCCTGCAGATAGCCGGTTCCCTCCCTCGCGGTTCCCTCCCTCGCGGTTCCCTTCCTCCCGGTTCCCTCCCTCGCTAAAAAAAGCATTGTGACCCAAAGCCAAGAACCAGTGATGCCATCTGCTCTGATGAAATATGGCAAAAAGATCAAGTGAAAGTGTCTCCTGCACACAAAAATTATAAAAACAAAATTATGCTTCTCGCAAATTCTGCACAATACAAGTCAGGCACCAGTGCAGGGCCAGTATGAGAGTTTGTAGAGATAACAGTCGCACAAAACTTTTCTATTGCGTTATCCAGACAATCTAAACACAATTTCGAAGTGGATATCTCGCAGCAAAACAGATATAGTGAGCTGTAATAAACGGGTACGCCGCGCTGAGTTGATTTCAAAAGCAATACTGTTGAATTAAGACGCTGGACTTGTTTTCACGACTGTTTTATACAGACAAATAATACAAGCCAGGTAATATTAAACAGATATACAAATACATGGAAACAAAGGAGTAAGGCTGTATTTTATGTTATTTCAACAAATATGGTAAAATGTATAATCTTATATTAATAGTTAAAAAGATGGGGATCTGGTACCTGAAAATAAATTTAAAAAATGAAGAATAACAGCCTGAAAAACATTTTTCACCAAGTGAAATAATGGTGAGTTGGTAACTATCCGGGTCATGTGACCTCCGAGTTTTTGGCAGTAGTGCCAAACAGCACAAAAAATGTGGAAAGGTTGCATTTGACCAACAGATGGCGACACTTCACTGTAAATCACATTGATTTGAGCCAGTCTGTTGGTGTGTCAGTCAGGCTCTCTAGACACATGCTCTCGATTGAATAGCGCCATTGTGGCTATGGCGCTATTCAAACGTCACGTCCCTTTCTTCTTGGTTGTATTTAGAGACGTATTTATATATATTTTTAGAAGTGTTACATTTGAATACAGCATAATCTGAAACCAGCATTACCATAATTCTTCCCTCAGGAGTAACCCAGTAACTTTTAATAAGGGCCTTAGGCTGTAACTTATTTCCTAGGTGAGTCTTTAATGAGAGTCAAAAGGGAGCTGAGGTCATTTTAGGAATGCTCTCATTTCTACATCATTATTATGGCGCTTATGAAGCTCAATGATTATGTCAAATAAAAATGTTTCTCTGAGTTTTGAGATCTGAGTTCAAACAATTTTTATCTGAATTTAAATAGAGCTGATACTGCAGAGTGTCTGTATTTAAAAACATCTACTTTAAACGTCTTAGAAATGTTGCATAACCGTATAACTATTTTACATGATCGATGCATTGTCAGCATTTTCTCTGGGATGTTTAAACACCGAAAGCAGAACAAACAGAATTTTTGTTATAATGAAAAGTGGATCTCTTTAATCTTAATTAATACGTTTTAGCGAGTTGCGTTCTCGACATTTTTTTTGGTGTAAACTTGATGTAATGCTGACATAGATTTCACAAGACTATTGAATAGCTGTTTGTAAATAATCCCTGCTATTTGAAATACTATCATGTACTGAAAGCATAAAAACGATTAGCTTGCATCTCAGATTTAGTTTTTTGGTATAAAGAATCAAAAAGGGAAAAGGCTGAAGTAAAGCAGAAGTAAATTTATGCCTATATAATAATATTTCCTGTACATATCATCACTTCATCGACCTGTTACATTACCTTTTGCATAACATGTATATTCGTTGTATGTAAATTCAAGTGCAAGCACCCTTTGCAAATAGCTGATTCTGAGATGAAAAAACGGTCAATTTAACCTCACGTTAGACAGTGAATAAAAACTGAACAAATGACTCAATGGGGCCATTCAGCACAACAGTGTGGGAAAAGATCTCCCAAACTCCTGTAGAGCAATAATCAATACCAGCAGAACTATGTGGTTAAACTGTAACTGCTCAGTCATTTATTCTGCTGAATGGTATTTTACTGCAAAAGCTTGTAGTAGTGTACTACACGTGTAGTAGCAATAGCAAGCTAGCCTGAAAGCATAAGATCCCGCCCTCCGCTCTCCAAAGCCACGCCTCCTTCACTACTAGTATGTAGAGGTATGCAAGAAGGTTCATTGCATCATTGCATTCAGACCGATTGCAATGATTGGATGAACAATTTATGGTCCTGTGCCTTCCACAGAAGACATATAAATATATTTAGACCACTATACTTAGTAACTGCTCTCAGGATGTGAAGAGAGTTTCAACCAGCATAACAAAAACTGTTTCTGGAAAAGATTGCCTACCCTGCCTTTAAAGTATCCAGGAATACCATAAAAATACCATGACAATTTACATAAATATGGTAATATAACAATTATTCAGTACCATGAGATAAATCACAGTAAAATTATCATTTATTCAGCATGCACCTTTATGTAAAAAGTGAGCTTTGTCAAAATGTTTATATTAATGTGTTTGTTTCAATGTCCTCGTATTGATTTTGGGGTGTAAAGCATCAACTCTGTAGGTTTTCATGAGATGAAAGCAAGAATAGGCCTGTTGAAATGTATATTATAGCTACTGTAAATTATGGTCTTTGGATGTTTCTGTGGCTGTAACCCGTGATAAGAACGCCAGTCACTGTGTTTGGTGTAAAGGAGCGAACAATTATACGCATTAAATTGTCAAGCAAAATATGTGGTTACATAATAGTGAAGCATCGATCGTTGTATACCTACACCACCCACAATCAAATTTCACCGCCTCGCCCCCCCATTTTCAAGCACAATTACGTGATGTGTGACGTTGCAGTGGATGGCGGTGATTTTCGATTTGATCCACTGACGATTCGCTCTCTCGAACCGGATCTTTAGAAAGACTCGGTCGATCCCATTGAAAACACTGGATTGTGAGACGGGGTTGTTCAGGAGTAAACAGTCATTATGTTCAATACTTAACAATCGTTAAACAACATTATTGTGGGGAATTATGAATTCGTAATAATCGTTGTGACCATTAACAACACAACATTTAATAAAATCATTGAAGAGAATCGGACGAACCGATTCCCTCAAATGAATCGGACCTCCCAGCGCTAGAGGATGGAGGTGGGGGCCGGGGAGGGACTTATTGGACCAAACGGGGACTCGAATGTGTTTATGACTTTAGAGTAGAACCGTCGCATTCAGTCAGTCAATGGACTCGGTCGCATTGCGATAACGGGTCCAATTGAGCGCGCTTCAGACTGGGAAGGCAAAACAGAGCGATTCGGTCCAGAAGACAGCGCAGATCGCCCAAAACAAAGGTGTGTCCAACTGAAAGCCGTTCATTGTTGAAAGGGACAGGACACGCGCACAGAGCCCGCTCGTCGCTGGAGACAATGATCCAGACTGAAGTTTCGGTATTATGAGCAAGACGCGCGGATTGCTGGAGACCCATTGATGCGTCATAAACGCCGATTGATGCGTCACAATAGTTGTTATCATTTTTCATCACATTAGAGTGTGCAGCTCGGATTCCTCGCGCGCCCTCCAAATAATCTCCCACAAAAAGCGAGTAGCGGGTATTTCTATTATTCCTAGAGTCGTCCTCTTCCGTCCACAACGATGAATTACCAGTCGAGCGTCCCCGTGTCGGTGTCAGTGTCCGGTATTTCCCAGCAGTCCCAACCCGCCATGCCAACCCCGGGCACGGTACCCGCACCGGTCCCGGTTCCTCAGACCATTCCGCCCCAGTTCGGATCCGGATCGTCCGGGAGCTCCGGGGCGGGTCAGTTTGGTTCGGGAACTGTATCGGGCCCCGCAGCGCAGTCCGGCCCGCCGGGCTCTCAGTTCGCATTGTCCAACTCAGCAGCCATCAGAGCCGAGATCCATCGGTTCGAGTCCGTCCACCCGAACATTTATGCAATATACGACTTGATTGAGCGCATCGATGACCTGGCGCTTCAGAACCAGATCCGGGAGCATGTGATTTCCATTGAAGGTAAGCGCAAAGAAATCCACTACATGGAATGCCGCAATGTTGCATTGTATTATGTCAGTGCATAGACAACAACAGATGCATGCAGAATAAGCAACATATTTGTGACATGCACCACAAAAGAGTCCAAGAGAGCGACAGATCATCGCTTCAGAAGCACCACCAGAATTATTCGCATATAACTTCTGAATATGTAATCATATTTTCAATTGCAATGCGTGTTAGTTGCTTTACTTAACAGCTGAATTTATATATGCTGTTTAAATGAATCGACAAGCGAGTTCCATCAAAAATATTGTGATATAAATGATTGCGTGTCATTTGTTTTTGGTTTTCTATTGATCTTGGTCTGTGTTAATAATTCGCAGATGCTGTTTAGAAAACTTTCCATAGATTGTTTGGGAATGAGGAGATGAGGTCTTACATAACGCACGAGGTTCAGGAAAAACTGCTCGGGGAAAGAAGTGGTAGATGGAAAAATAGCCTCAGTGATTTGTGTCACTTTGTAGTCATTTCAGCATCCAGGTGGATGTGATTGTGCTCATCCTGAAAAATAATCTCCATTTTCTGCGTTCCGTCTCATCCAGCGTTCGTCGGCATCAGTCGTTCGCTGAACGAAGCAAGATTTTAGATCTAATAAATGTCATTTTGGTCGAGAGATTGACTCGGACTCCCAGTTGTAACAATTTTCACAACAGGCTTGACCCTTTGACTTCCGTAATGATGGTCGGGGCGAGGGTTCTGTTCAGATGGTCTTCAGTCACAGATTATTTATATGCAAATCCAGCTGCTGTAGCTATAAGACACAGCACTTGCCGAGCTGCAGTATATTACTGTGTGCTTCGATGCATTCTTATTCTTTTGTCCGTGAACTTTCTGTAGGTTCTGTAGCCCACGTCCAGCCAGTGGGGGTCTGTTGTAGTATTTTCTGGAACAGAATCAGTGGCTCTAGCGAGTTTCCCAATTAGAAACATCATAATTATATTACATTCTCAGATAGATGTTTACAGGAAGTACTCTGATAATTCAAGTCTTTATAAAACATCTCAGCCTGAAAATGGTCTGTAATGTGTATTTTCAGTCAATACACTCATGTGGCGAATACATTGTTTTGTAACAGTAATCTGTAATAATGTGATAATCATGAGTTCTAAATTTGGTGAATCTTCTCGTTTGGAGTAAATGCAACTACCCGGTGAGTCATTAAACTAGTTAGCTGTTCTGTGTGACTGGTAGTGCATTCCACAACCGAGGGATGTAGAAATTTCTGGAAGAGCTTGCACCCTTTCGAGGGGGCGTCTAGGTGGGCAGTAGTGGCACATCTCAGCAGTCAGAGTGCAGTGTTGAGTGTGATGACGAGCAGAGGGTTTTGGTGATTGTTGTTGGTTGTGGAAAGGGTCAAAAGGAGCTTGTTCTGAAAGTAAAAGCATCTGTGTGTGGTTCATAATGTTTATCACAGGTAATTAGTGTAGGTTTACATCTTGTATTGTTGTGGGTGCGAGTAATCTGTATTAAAAGCATAAGCCAACTAATCCTTAACTAATCAAGGGTTAAGGAGCGGGATTGTGGCTTTGGGCCGACACGCTGGTGATTTTAACTGAATGTAAGGGAGCTTAAAGGGATAGTTCACCCAAAAAATGAAAATTCTTCCATCATTTACTCACTCTCATGTCGTTCCAAACCTGTAAGGCTTTTTTGCTGCTAAGGGAACACAAAGAAGATATTCAAAACTACACTTCAAAAGAATATTTTGAGGTAACCAAACGACGGTGGCACTCATTGACTTCCATTGTATGGCTACAAAACCACTGAGACATTTCTCAAAATATCTTCTTTTGTGTGGAATGACATGAGGATGAGTAAATGATGGAAAACGGATCATTTTTGGGTGAACTCTCCATTTAAGAGATGAGTCCTTTATATTTGTCCTGCCTGAACTAAACCACATCTAAAAACAAACAGTAGTTCCCTTTTTTCATTGTATATGTCATCCACTCATCCACTCCGTAAAGAAGCCGTCATGAAGCCTACAACACCTGTGTTCAGCCGTACCGCCTGTTGCCATGGTAATTATGATGTATCACTTGCAAAATGTCTAGCCTGTACGACAGCGATGGAATCTGTTATTGATTTCCAGCTCATTGACCGCCAGTTGTGGCGTAAGCGTGGAAAATTCATCCTCGTGTGACAGTAACAGATTTGTATTGTTAGAATCGAACGGCAGATGGAAAGTATTTATTAGTTTACATTTGCATTAGCAGTGTGACATTAGTTGTACCCTTGACTACCGACGTTTTATTGACGGTCATAAATCATATTATGGCAGTGAAGAGCCGATGACAGGAAAAATATTGAGTTGGGCGTTTTTGGCATAAGCTCATACTAAAGTAATTGTCCAAACATGGTGCAAATCTTCTGTTGTTTGTTAGGGGGGAATTAGGTCAAAATCAGGGCCTGCAGTGATTTACTAAAGATGTAACACCGCCCACTGATGTAATCCACCAATAGCAAGCACTGGATTATACTGAAGAGCGAATAGAAACCCAGCATTTACAGACAGTGGAGTGAACATTGGCTGTGTTTGAAACAGCTTGATGCCATACTAGTTCTGCAGTATAGAGTGCACAGTATGCTTGGAACATTGTCCTTATATGGGGAACATTTTCTCACAATATAAAGTATAGAACAGAACACATTGTGTATAATGATGATCAGAACAGATCCAGGCCTGGGAAACTAATGGAAAGTAATGAAATATTAAAAGTAATGAAATGTTAATTAAAAATGTGAATATAAATTGTTTTGAGCGAAAGAATTGGAGCAAAAATGACAGCTTGCATTTCCATAATAATAATTCAGCCGTGTGAAGCGTACACTGTGTCATGTGACCACAGTGTGGAAAACTACACGCTGAAATGTTTTTTAAAAACCAAAATTACAGCAGCGTTTGGTTCCAGACATAGTCATCGTCTTAGAATGGTGACAGCCCATTAAAGACTCATTACTGGTACAGATCTTGGTTAAGTCTTGGTTTGGAAACTAGTCAAAAAGTTGATTTAACCTTGGCTGTTAGGAGTGAAACCACGCTTTAATGAGTACAGAATGTGCATGAAGACCAGTTCATGTGTATTTTGTTTATGGCTAATTAAAACTCCATCTGTTATATCTCCTTGTTTTTGTGCCTTTAGTCATTAGAGTACAGAAAGTTAATATGATAGAACGTGTTTGGTAAGAGAGCACATTTCTGTAATTTAGTTTTTCTTTTTAGTAGTGATAAGACTTATCAGCAATTTATCAATGCAATTACACACTCGAGCACAAGGAGCCTCCAGGCAGATAGTTATTTGTTTCCTTTGCTTTGCTTTCACCCCGTCATGCTCCTTTGGTTATAGTATTTACATGCTATTTACATAATCCTCCCCCAATTGTGTGTCAATACCCTGGAAAGTTAAACGCTTGTCGTGACACGCGCATAATAAACAGGATGTGGTCTGCTATTGGCCACCTGTAGCGCATGCCCAGCCCCTTTTAATGTAACAATATATCTATGGGAAACCTCTGCTTGTTTTCGTAAAGATAGCTTTGACTTGCCCATGAGTGGCGCACGCAAATTATTATTGCTTATATTTAGTGTGTCAGTATCGCATCTGCCGTGGTGTAATAGTACTTCGAATAGTGTCGAAAAGGTTTGTATTTTATTGTAAATATTATGAGGTTTGCTTGGCAAAAGAGCAAAAAGATTCCAGTCACATGCACCTTTGATCAGAATATTAATAATAGTGCAGAAAGCTGGTAAAGTTCATTCATATCTCAACATTTGTGTATTGTGAACTTTTGGCCGTTAGTACCTCTTGGGGAAGGTCCAAATGACCTTAACAATCTCATTTCTGTTCTTTTAATGCTGCTATTGTGATACTTTGTAGCAATTATGCAGCGATTTTCGATTCAGCGTCACTGGGTTTAGCCTGCTTTGGCCAGGCTGGAAGTCCATTATAAACCAGCTTAGACTAGCAAACCGTCTTAGGCTGGTTTACCCAGATTTTTGTAGGCAGAGATTGCTGGGATATTACCTCATCTCGTTAATGAAAAACATGATATTAGATCAGTCAAATGCCTTTTCCTTTGCTGCTAAAAATGTGCGCTTATATTGTAGTAGTTTGTTTTTAAATAGTTTTTCATCATCGTAGTCATTCACCGTACGCCATGATTAGAAACGAGGGATTTTTGTTCATCTTGTTAATAATGCAAATTGTTCGTGCTTCAGTGTACAAATGGTGTCTTCCTCTTTCAGTGAAGGCATGGCTTTTCAAACTGTGCTGGAAGAAAAGAAAATTGGTGCCTGTGAAATTTGCATATGCTTTGTTTTGTCATAAGCAGCGCAAATGCTTATCTGCGACGTGCCTGTTTCGCAATTTCTGGCTGTCTGTCTTTCTTTCTAGAACCTTCAGAAATTTTTGGCTGAAGACCAAATTAGAATTTTTGATGCTTACATACTATATGCAGGTTGACATTTAAAATTGACACCCTGCTGATGATCATTACAAACTTAATGATGTGTTGCCAAAAATAACTTGTTTGTGAGTCACGCTATGCGGAGTCATGCATTTAAGTACCCACATTACACACATGCACGTATTATAGTTGCAAGGAAGTGGTTTGATGCATTGCACGTATTGCGTTGCATGGGATGCAGTACGGGTGTTTTGACAGCACCAAGACTCATGGAGCTCAAACAGTTTGATTCATTGCATGTATTGCATTGCATGGGATGCAGTGCAGGTATTTTGACTGCAGCAAGGTTCGTGGAGCCCAAGCCGTTTTGATTAATTGCATGTAATGCGTCGCATGGGATGCAGTGCAGGTATTTTGACTGCAGCGAGGTTCGTGGAGCTCAAGCAATTTAAATCATTGCATGTAATGCGTCGCATGGGATGCAGTGCAGGTATTTTGACTGCAGCGAGGCTTGTGGAGCTCTTGCAGAAGAAATGGCATGTGAATATGCACCTGTGTGTCTGGACTGCAGATACGACCGCAGTCGACCGATGTTATTGCAGAGTGCCTGTTGCTTAGGAACGGGAGCCTTATAGCTTTGTTGAAGATTAGAACAGAACACCTCAGTTATTCTCTCTGCCATTCAGAGCTCGACAAACAGTGATTCATGAGTTACACGGCCGTCGAATATTCCCATTTAAAGAAGCGAATAGATAATCAATAATGCTAAAAAACAGAAATGCTCGCAGATGGTTTATTCAATATCTTGTTGCTTTGTAACTGTTATATTTATGGATATATTTAGGACATTAAAGACATTCGTTGGCTGCTGCTGCTGCGCCAAGGAAATGAGCTCCGGTTCTAAAAGTGTGTTTGTTGTGTGTAAACGTGGGTTCTCTGGAGATGATGGTTATGGTTATGATTTGATATTGTGGTAGTATAGTATTGATGCTATACATTACATGTACACATTGTGTATTTGAGGTATATGAGAACGGAACCCATTTACGGAACCCAACGGAACCCATGTGCTGTATAGTTTGAGCTATAGAAAGACTCCAGCCTGCTCTAACAGTGGCTTTACTTTAAATGTCTGTGTTACGTTTTCTCTGAGCATTACTAAATCATTACTGAGCAGTGAACACACACAGACGCAAGACATTTTAGATGAACTTCCCTGTTACATCATTTTTCTCAGAGTCATGAAAATTTCCATTAAGAGAAAGTGTATCATTATACGAGGTATCGGGCTTTGAAAGGACCCCTCACATAAGGTACAACTGAATCTGTAAGCCAGCTGACAATTTTATGGTTGTAATAACGTTTACACAATGTTTCCATTAAGTAACCAAAACGTCAAAAATATTATTGAATGTTCAAAACACCCAGTTTTTTAGATGTTGTATTAACATTACTGTTGATTTTCCATTAACAATTTAGGAGTAATCTTTTTGATATATGACATGGAGCATTAAAAAGACAATCTAGTAATATCATTGCAAGAACAGTTTTAAGAACTTTGAGAGAACGTTGAGAGAACATGAGCCAACGTTCTGAGATTGTTCCCTGTTAGCTGGGAAGAGGTATACCTGTATTGTGCCTTACAGTTTCCCCTGCCATTGGTTTTTCATCGCTGGCTGTTGTTAATTGCGAGTGATCGGCATTCAGTCTGTGCATCTGTTTCAGCTTCTCACCAAAGAGATTGTTTTGGAACAAGATATGCTGAAAACATCAAATGGAAATCCAGAACGAGAGCAAAACGCTTTGCTCAGTGGGACGGCCTTTTCGAGATCCGATGGGTTTTTCAGATGCGTCACTGACGTCAGATTCGGCGCATATTTAAATCTCAAAAGCTCTTTGTCGAAAAGGGTCTGATGCCGCACCAATAGAATCTTTCTATAGGCGGTTTGAGACGCGTCCTGATGAGGTCGTAAGTGCAAGGGGGCAGAGGTCAAACAGACCTTGTAAACAGCATGCTTGTAAAGAGACTTTTCATGGTCCAGCTCCAGTGAAGCGTCAGCCTCTATCTCTAGAGCTGAATGTAGGCCATTGTTCTAACTACACAAAGGTTTTCTCTCTGTTTGCTTTCAAAACTTGTTTTGTACTTTTAAGAGAGCACACATGTTCAGGGCCACAGAAGCAACTGGAGAAGTCTTGTTTTGGTTGAGGTGAAGGGAGCATCTGTTGAAAACTCAGTAGTTCACACTAGCGAGTATGCACTGTGTTTTTTCTGAAAATCAAGTGAAGTACATGGTAGCACACTGCTAAGGGAGGAAACTCATATCTTTTAAGAACATGTGAGTGCTGCAAAAGCCGTGCAAAAGCATGCAGCTACGATAGTGCGGTTGTCATGGCATTGCTATGCATGTTCTGAGTGGTTGCTATGGAGTTCTGGGTGGTTGCTATGTGGTTACTTGTTGTAGATCCCATCTCCCCACCCTCCCTAGATATGTCTCAAGATTCCTCAATGATCTTAAGATTAAAAAAAAGAATGTTCCTGTAATAAATTCACTTTAGATAAGTGTCCGATAAATGACTTTAAATGTAAATGAGAATCTTGATCATATCAGATTCCAGTGTAATGTTTTTGGGGGTAAATTGTTAACCCATTGATTTACATTAGAGGTCTGGGATGTGACACAGATCTTGTGAGATCTTCTTGCTCAGGATTGGAGGTGATGGATCTGACCTTCTGTAAGTGCATCCGAATAGGCATCTGGACCAGAATGGTACGCCTCATCTCCCAGCCAACGTGGCTGCTGAGTAGCAGATGGTCTGTGACATTAGAGGAAGGTTTGGAGAGCAGATCTTAAAGCCTGCCAAGGACCCTGGTTCTCCTTGCTGTTCAAACAAACACTGTGGTGACCCAGCTAACAGTTTTAGGTTGTAAGAACGTTTTCATTAAGTAACAAATGTTATTTTGAATGTTCTCAGAACGTTCCGGTTTAGACGTTTGTATTAACATTATTGTTTGTTGTAAGAACGTTATTCAGACATTTTTTAATTCAGTAACATTTTTTAAATGTTCAAATATTTTGAAAATCATGTTTTTGATATGGTATTTCACGTTAAAAAATGCTCTACTAACAGTACTGCAAGAACGTTTTGGTAACGTTAGCCAACATTCTGAGAACATACCCTGTTAGCTGGGGACCCTGTTATTTGTATCTACGCATGCTTGCAGCGTACAGCAGTCTTTTCATTCCTCTGGGATTATCTTGCTCGCAAACACACGTACCCTCAGCAGGACCCCCAGTTCTCTCCGTCGTGGGCGCCACCTGGTTGGGTAATGACCCCCGTGACGCAGGCTAAACCACAAGGGGACGCTTTCCTTGCGGCCCGGAAGGGATATTCACACAGTTCTGGCTCAGCTTTGTGGATACACCCCCGTCCCCCAGCGTTAGTACGGTCTTGGAGAAATGGAGCGCGCCATATGTGGGGACAGGATGTAGAGTATTTCCACAGCATGTGCTGCGCGGCATATAGCGTCACTGCCTACAGCTCTCGCTCCCGAAGAGCTAATTGAAGTTGCCTGGTCTATTTGGGGACACTCATAACTTGTAGAAGTTAAATTGAATTTATTAATGTCGTTTACGGAAACGAGGCCGTGTCACATTTTTCGCTACTACGCCAATCAGCTTTCAAGGACGTCCTTTTTAGGCTGGAAAAGCACATCTTTACCTACTTGTCTGCGTGCGGGGAGACAGGAAGTGCTCGCTTGAGTCGTCGTTGTGTTAGTAAACTGGTTTGATGAATCTGTTTGGAGTGGAGACTTCTCTGCTGTTTCACATGAGGCTCGTGACACACACATACGCACATTTTTTTTACCCATGAGCACTTGCTTTTCAAAGCAGAGCGTTAGAGGCACAAGTGTAAAATGATACTCTGTTGAATGACGGTGGCTTTAGGTCGCCGTGTACCCGTTTTACATTAACAGAAGAGCGCGAGATTATTCCCTTCCAATCGCCTGGTGAAAATACCGATTCATTTATTACCTGCAAAGTGATGATGCATAGACTGAACATCCTCGTTTCACTGTTCAAAAGGCTCCTGAAAGTAACTTGCAGTAGATATTTATAGATAAATGAATCACTCCTCTATAGGAGACTGAGTTTATTTAGATTGTGATTAGGATGGTATATATGGAACAGATTTTACCTATATTTACTTTACCTGTCTTTACATACCAGACTGTACAATGTCATTTTTTGCAGAGCACCAGGTAGTCACAGTTTTTCTGTACACACAACTTCTGTTTGACCCATCGCATTCAACGCAATAAAAAACTGCGTATCTGCATTTGTCAGTGTGCAGCCCTTGAAAAGGGCTCTTTTGTAAGGTTACAGTCAAACAGAGCACTGCTGGAGGCCCCAGCAAGACCACTCAGCTAACCAGTTTAGATAATGTTTCCATTTAGTAACAAAAATAGTAAAAATGTTATTTTAATATTCTAGAAACGTCTAGTTTTTTTAAGTTTCATGTATTATCGTTATTGTTTGGTTATAGGAACGTTGCTCAGACTTTTTTTTTAATTCTGTAGCATTTCAAAACATTCCACTAACAACTTAAGAATAATGTTTTTAATATATTAAATATAATGGTAAAATGTTCCAAAAACATTACTGCAAGAATGTTTTTTGATAACTTTGAGAGAACTTTCACAGAATGTTAGCCAACCTTCTGAGAATGTTTCCTTTTAGCGAGGCATTAACTGGTTCTTGAAAGCTCTGAAATGCTTTGTAAATAATCATCTTGCGTACATGTGAGAAGCACGGCAAAGCTAAAATTCTTGATCTTCAAATCCACATAGAGGGAGAGCGATCAGTCTTTACCTAATGTTATTCAGTGTGAACTGGCAGCCAGTTTCACAAGTTGTAAAGATCGTAAAATCTAGCAGCAACTTTCCAAGAGCTGTTTTGTGGGTGTCACGAGGGGGCGGCGAGGTGCCCCTGGGGTGGGTATTTGGCACAGTTTGTTTTCAGCTTGTGCTGATTGCTGTGGGTGTCCGCCTTCAGTTCTCAAACCGTTATGTGCTTCAAACTGATCGTTTTGTAAGCTATTACATTAAAGAGGATGCGCGTGTTTATTACGTAACCGATCCTACATGAATGGATCCGCTTCACGAACGCAGATTGCGATCTGGCCCGCGCAGCAATTATCTATCAAAATGTAAAACCGTAAGACAGGTTTTGGAAACGCGCCCATGTGTGCAGTGCACAGGGACGTGTGTGATACTTAGACCCCCCCCATATTGCAGTGGCTTCTCTTTTTTGTGACTTTTTTTGGTTAGAGGCCATGTTTGTGAAGCGAGGTTTTCTTCCCTCCCCACAGACAGCAGCAGGAGAATGAGTGTCCTTTGGCAGCACCAGCTGGAGCTGAAGGCCCAGTCAGTTACACTTGGCACCTCACCGTGAATTCACTCATTGTTCTTTTTCTCTTTGTTTCTCAGTGATGGCAGAATGCTTCCATTTTTCTCCCTTTGTCCTGAGCGCAAGGTGTTATTTTGGCATGGGGAGAGTGTCAGAAAAGGCAATTGAACAGCAATCTACAGTGGATTTTTATAAACGTGACTTTGTTGAGGTTTTGATGCAGCCTCCAAATTGTTGGTTGGGCAATTTATTTGTTGTTTTTGGTCCGTTTGACACTTCATTGACAGTGGAAGGGACCAAAAGCAATGTGCAGAAGAAGGGTGAATAAAAACTGGCATTGTTGCAAGCCTTTGTTGCAAGCCTTATATCAAACTTATGTTGTACCCCAGCTCAGTGGGCCGCAGTAATCAAGCATAATGAGTGTGTAAATTGTAAGAATTTGTGTAGAGTTGTACAAATTGTGTGGAAATTGTATGTGAGAATGTTTTGTAAGTTGTTTATTTGACAGAAATTCATTTTGCCCTATTAGCTTTCATTGGTTGGATCTGTTCTGTCTCACAAATGCAAATATGACACTTATTGTCCCAGACATCTTTGCATGGGAGCATTTGGTGTAGTTAATTTGTTCGCGGGAGATTGATTTACACACCTCTGTTTATCCCATGATTCCACACATCTGTCTCAGCCTTGTGAACACATGAATCTGATGTTCCCATGTCGTCGCACTTTATTAGGGTCACTTTGTCATCCTGGTATTTTTAGTTTTTTTTTCGAATCCTCTTTTCTTGGCAAGCAGTGCTGCCGTTTGCCTTGGGCGAGCGCTTGGTCGGGGGACGACAGGAAAATGGGCTCTGATCTGAGATCGGTTCTGGATCCGGTCTCACTGTGGTTTCAGTCAACATTTGGCTTCGTCCTCTGATCTCCATCCAGCTCTGTTAATGTCAGTCACTATGGGGAATTTAATGGTCTTGTTTACGTTCCGATTTCCTGTGTTCCCCCAAAAATCTGTTTAGAGCTCCGTGTTTTTCAGTCTTGTGCTGTTGTCAGGAAGTTTAGTCCCTGCGGTATACGCAGCTGTAGGGTTCTCTTGTGTTCCGAGTTTACAGCGGAATCTACTGAATGCTCTCAGAGAAAAGTATCATTAGGAAGTTACTGCAGCGCAGCACATTAGCTTTGATTGCGTACCATCAGTTTTCTTACATGGAGATTCTGATAGTGAGTTAGCATTATCCAACATAATACACTTCTCAAACCAGCGTCTTACCTGACAGACAGACTAAATGTATGCCGGAAATGTGTCGTTTATAATAAGCACATTAAGCTTGTAATTTATCAGCTGGCTTAAAGCTAGGGTAGGCTTCAAAGAAGCTAACAATAGCAACCTAGCTTTGAAAACATAAGATCTCAGATGATCCAATAGTGCGCGGAGGTACGCAGATACATCGATTGACAGTCAAGAAGGACATCCTATCATTGCATTCGGACCGAACACAATGAAAATACATAATTATAGAAATGTGATTAGACCACTTAGTGATTATTGTCTGGATGTGAAGAGACTTTCAACCAGCGTAACAAAAATGTTCCTGGAAAAGATCGTCTATCCTGCCTTGTAAATGTGTTCTCGCACGATTTAATGTAGTGCCGGCTAATTTAATATAGTCCACCAGCCGCACTGTATGTTAAAAAGTGGTGAGGTTTGTTTATTTATTTGTTCGTTTATTTGTCATGTTTTCAGAAAGCCAGAAAGAAATATGTTGCGTTGGAAACCCGTTATACAAATTGGCCCTGAAAATATCATTAGGAAAAAAAAAGAGCTCGGTTCTATCAGCTCAAATGTGTTTTCCAGCTCTGACTACGAGCATGTCTACTTTTGAAATGCAGAATAACATGTTACATAAGAATACCTGCTGGCAAAAAAAACAACATCAACAAAACAGAAATGATGCCGAGAGGCTTGCAGAAATCAACAACTCTTAGACGAGGGGAAAAATTTCCAACTTGAAAAATTGTGTCCTGAAGGTTCCGTGACAGTGAGCAAACTGACAGTGCATAAATGTCTGCAGTCATAAATATGAATGGGGCGGATGATGATGGTTCCCTGTTTAAGGAAGCGGTTACTATGGCGACGTTGTTACAGGGAGGTCATAGGGAGCCGCATTGCTGATGTGCGTCGCATTTTTGAGGCCGAGAAAGATGCGGCGTGTGATGTTGGTTGTTGCTCGTGTCATTTGTGGTTTGAGAGCAGCTTATCAATCATCGTTCGGTCGAGTTGAGTGTTCACTAATTAGATTTTCAGTAATGTCGGTCTATAGATATATATCATCACCGAGCATCCGTTTTTGAAAGGCATCTTTTTTTCTCACTATGCATCTCTTGTAAGGAGTAATTAGTTGCGCTTGCTTTAGAAAACGTCACAAATTTTTTAAGCGTAATTTGGTTTGTAAACCATCCCAAACATTGTGTGCTGGAGACGGTAAGGATACATTATGAATCATGTGGCTTGCAGAGGAGAAGTTGGACCTGTGATTTTCATTTGGTGAAGGAATATGGAGATATGGAGGAGTTTGGGTTTTTTTGAGTTCGTACGCAACCATCCAGAACAGCTTAGCAACTGCATAGCAACGCCCTGGCAACCACAACACCCTGTCGTCACAACGATATTTATTGTACTTCTTTTGATAGTGAATATTTTTTTTTAAGAGCTTCTTAGAGTGGAAAAGAAAACGACCTGTCCAGCTAACTGGACGCTTCTCAGAATGTTGGCTAATGTTCTCGAAAAGTTTCTTGTTGTAACGTTATTATAATGTTTCTTTAATATCATATATCATATCAAAAATGTTATTCGTAAGCAGTGGGACATTTTAAATGTTACAGAATTTAAAAAACATTTAAATAACGTGCTTGAATGTTTTGAACGTTCCCAGAACTTTCAAAATAACATTTTAGATGTTTTTGTTAGTTAATGTAGACATTAGGAAAATGTTCTTACAACCTCAGCTGGTTAACTAGTTAACTAGTTAGACTTCTGTGAAGTGATGACTGTTTGTTGGAGATGAGTGTTTCCAGGGCCGAGAGGTCTTCAGTCTTCTCTTGAAGAACCGCAGGGCTCTCTAACATCAGGGACTGTAGTCATCTATGTTTACATGCTCTTATGTTATGCTGAGGTTTCTGTTGTGGCTGCTGATGTGTTTTCATGATGCACTTTGACCTTGAAGACGTACAGAAACTGCTCAGTGGTTTGGTTTATTTCTGGGTTTGTTTACGGCCTGTATTTTCCTTCCTTTGTTAACATATTTACTGTCCAAACGGAACATTGGGCCCTGACATGGTTCCCATTTGAATTGGCTTTTTGAATTGTCAGTTGAGTTAGTAGGTGTATTGTGTTTATCGGCTTAAATGAATTCATTAAACCTTTAGAAGTACAGTAACATGTCAGTGTCATTAAAGCAAAGAGACACGGGCTAAAAAACTACCGAGCGTCCATTTCGAATGAAACTCTGAGTTTTACATCCAAATCATGAAATATTACCCAGAATCCTTGACAAAGGGCACAGAAAAGCTGCAAGCAATAGATATACTTTATGAGCTTTGAATGAGTCGAACCGTATCAAGTGTGTTATATTGCCAGGCGTGAACTAGAATATTCATCTTTCATTTGACCAAAACAGAGGATATAAAATACAGTTTCCCTTGGGTCAGCAGTCTCTCCTGTCCCCTCTCTCTCTCCCTCTCCATCTATCTCTCACCCCCTCTCTTTCATCCCCTCTCTCACCCTCTCTTTCTCTCCCTATTCCTCTCTCGCTCTTCCTTCCCTCACACTTTCTCCCTCGCTTTCTCTATCTAAACCTCCCCCCCTCTCGCTCTCTCTCTCCCCCTCTCTCTTTCTCTCTCTCTCTCTCGCTCTCTCTCTCTGTAGCAGTGAGAATGAATGGATGTGGTTTCAGCTGTAGGGTGGGAGCTGTCAGTAGAATCCTGCATTCAGCAGCATTAGCCTTGAGTTTTCATCGATGCGTTTCGCACGTCCCTTCCTCATTCTCCAGCTGCAGAATAACAACCCAAAGCTCTCACCTGTGAGAGAAGGAACAATGCGAGGGTAGAGGGGGGTAGAGGTCATTTCCTTCACCTCTGGTGATGAAGTTAATTAGCTGAACGATTGCTCATACTTACTGAAGTTTGGGATTGTGCCTGGTGGACGATTGAACAGACAAAAAGGTTAACGGAACGTTTCCGCTACATTTCCTTTAAATAACAAAAGCATTAAAAATGATATTTCGAAAGTTCTAGAAACATTTAGAATGTCAGTTGTTTTTGGACATTGCGTTAATGTTACTGCTTGGTTATAATAACGTTATTTTATAAAAAAATTTAATTCTGTAACATTCTTAAAATGCTTCATTATCAACTTAAGAAAAATGTTTTTATATAGAACGTTAACGTTAAAACGTTAAAACATTCTATTGATGTTACTGGAAGAATGCTGTCAACACTTGAGAACCTTTAATCACATTTAGAGAACCTTAGCCAACATTTTGAGAACGTTCCCTGTTAGCGGCGTAGGGCCCATTATAGCCCATAGACTTATGAGTTGCCTCTTTGAGACCGCTCAGAGCATCTTAGCAACCGCATAGCAACACCCGACACTTGTTTTATATTTGTTGGTTTGTATTATTTGTTCAGTTCGGTTTTATTTGTATAGCACATTTAACAGTGCTGCATATATAATGAGCTGAGAGTCTCTTATACAGTCAGATTCTTTGCTTTGTTTTCTGTTCAGTGTTTGGTGTATAAATGAATCCTTGTTGCGTGACGGTGTTTGTAATGTAGTTAATGGAGTGGAAATGAAAACAGTGTAAATGGCAGAGTTCAGGGTACGACTGCAGTCTCGTTACATTCATAACAGCCACGGATGCTGTTAATGAAGGTTTTTTTTTTAAATGGCAACATTTTGAAAACACGCGTTGAAGTGCACGCAATCTCTGTGTGGCTTTCCTGTACATTTGTTTATTAGACAAAACAAACGCTTGAAACTACTGTTATTCTTTTTGCTGGGTACCGAGGTTACACCAAGACCTTTTATAATGTTACCTCATCAAGAACCCACATCAAATGACTCTAATATAAGTGGTTCTCGACTCCGCTCCTGGAGAGCCACGGCACGTTTTGTAGCTCTCCCTTATTTAACATACCTGATTACAAAATCATCCACGAGCTGAACTGATTGTGTCATGTGTGCGGAGCCGAGAGTCTCCAGCCCGGACTGCAGTGGAAAACCACTAAAGTAAAGTGAAGATGGGCTATTTTTGTACACCAGTTGAGCGGTGGGGGGCTGAGTTGAACCGGGTTGTTGAGAAAATGCTACATTACGCTGTTTAAATTGCACATTTTCCGGTAGCAGTTGAAGAAGCAGGGCCCTCATTTAGGTGTCAGGACGAAGCGGTGATATCTATAGCGTGTCCCACAGTTCTTTACGTATCGTCTTCACAACACTGTGACGTGGAAATCGCCCCGTTGCGATTGTGGGTGAGCCTGTTCGTGCTGCACAATAGAGGGAGCGAGAACGTGGGCGGGCGCGGGCGGGTGGAAATCAGAGGATTCGGAATGCTAATGTTGGCGTCATCTCTTCAGACGCTCCTCGTGGGAGCTGGTGGGAGAGAGAGAGTGTTGTAACGCATGACCAGGGGCGGTAACAGAGGGTCATTTCGACTCAGAAAGAACATCCTGACTTTCCGTACGGTCAATGAGCATCGGCCTCGATCGCAATCAAGAGCATCGCGCTTCGCACGTCACTAATTAAAGACTCGCAGAATACAGAAAGCTCGTCTGAATCGAAAGTTGTCGACTAAGTAGACGAGCACTAATGCTCACTTAGCGGTCCACACTGACCGTTTAATAAAAGTAATGCTGTTCATTGCACGCCATGTCTGAGATATCGTAATTGAAAGATTACAGTTCAGAGATTGTACTGTGCGCTTCATGTTCTCTAGCTGAAAAACTATGTTTTCACACAGAAATATGTGCAGAAGTTGCTAACTGATTACTTTCCTCTGCGTTTTATGTAAATTGCCCTGGAGGAAACGCGTCAGGTGAACCTGAAACAGCCGTGTACACTTAATACGTAGTTTTGCATCTAAAAAACATCTTAAGGGTAAAGAACCACAAAATGAAGAAAGTTATACGTGACCTTCAGTGAGGAAGAATAACAGTGCTACAAATGTGTGCAAATGGTTCACCTGGTAACGACAATTCTTCCATCATTTACTCTTCCTCATGTCATTCCAAACCTGTATGATTTTATTTGCTTCTAAGGAACACAAAAGAAAAGATTTTAAGTACACTGGTAACCAAACAACAGTGGCACCCGTTGACTTCCATTGTAAGGACACAAAACCACATAGACATTTCTCAAAATATCTTCTTTTATGTTCCTCCGAAGAAAAAAAGCCATACAGGTTTGGAATGACACGAGGGTGAAAAAAAACAATGGAAAAAAAATATTTGGGTGAACGATCTCTTTAAAAATGAAAAGTCTCTCATGTTGATGAATTTTAGGTGTTGTGACCTATGATATTGTCATGGATCTTTACAGATATATAAGAGTGAATGTAGGAGTGAATGTAACAGTAGCCAGGCAGTCGGTATCTGTCGGTATCTGTATCTTCGATTTGCACTGCAGTGATTCCTGTTTTCATAGATCAAGTTTCATTGTTCTGTGCTCATGTGGAAGACCTCAGACGAAAGGTCAGAAATCTCATCAAAAAGATTAAGGATCTCCAGAAGAGGAGATGATTTGTCACAGAGAAATGGGGAAGTGCGTTGTAGGAATTTTGGGGTTACAATTGGCGACATCCGGAATTGTCTGGAGGAATATCGGCGGCGCTTACGTTAGCGCGCACCGTCTCCATAAATTCCGACACGCTGTTGTAATGCGACTCTGGTTTGTGGCTTTGTGTTGGTGTGTCTCCATTGAGAGACGCAGCAGAGAGGTGGGCGGAGGTGGGGGGTGGAGGTAGAGTTACATAACGGAGAAAAGCACTGATGGGATAAACTTCAGTTAGCAGATAGAAAAAGAGCGAGAGAATACTGCTTCTCTTGAAGAGTGACACCTCACTCGAGACCGTTGTGTGGGTGTGTTTGTGTGCGTGCGTGCGCGCATGTGTGCGCGCTGCTTTTCTTGTGTGAGTGTTTGCTATGAGGGCACGTGATCAATTAGGATAAAACACTGACTGCAGCTGCCCACGCCGAGGCTGGACCGGGAGAAATTATTCATGCTGCGCCGGAAGGATCATTAATCTTTTCCTGTCAGGTGGTACATGATGCTGGGCAGTTCGCTGGAGTTTGTAAATGCAGGCGCTGTTACCCAGCTAATGGAACGTTCCCAGAATGTTAACTAACCTTCTCTAAAAGTTCTCTCAATGTTATCAAAAGGTCTTGCAGTAATGTTAGTAGAATGTTTTTAAACGTTATAAAAGAGAAACCCACAGTGTGGAGGTCAGAGGAAACTACAGTGTGGAGGTCAGAGGAAACTACAGTATGGAGAAAACTACAGTGTGGAGGTCAGAGGAAACTACAGTGTGAAGGTCACAGGAAACTACAGTGTGGAGGTCAGAGGTTGATGCCTGCTTGACCTCACGGTAGCTGGGCTGTGTGAGCTGAACTTTGAATGCAGAGAGACAGAGGATAGAAGGCAGGGAAAAGAAAGCAGGTGTACTAACTTCTACTACTTAATAATGTATAAACCGTTATATTAATGCTATATGGGCCTTTGATCAAAGTGTGATTTCTCAGTTTGGATGAACAAAAACATGACAATTCAATGGGCACCTAAGCAAATGGTTTGTTAGTTATAGTAATAATTATTAATTCTTTTATATTATAAAGTATTTCATTTTTTATGTGTTTTATTATTGTTTATTCATATATCCTACTATCAGTAACATTTCCAGGTAAATTAGACCCAACAGCTCAAATGATAAATCTTTATTATAAATGGTATAAATTACCATTGTGATTGTGGGTAAGGAAACCATTTTAAACACTGATCTGTTATGAACTTACCCAATAACTGATTTTTGTTCATTTTAAACCAGCAGAGTTATGGATTACAGCTTTAATTGTCATATAAATGTCAGATATTCTGATTATGTTTATTTTTCTCTCTTTCTATATTACGCGCCGTGATTCTGCAATCGTTCACTTGTATTCAGGTAAGACATTTCATTCTTAATGACTTTAATGTCTAAACAGATGCTGTGTTACCAACAAACTTTCTCCTGGTTGTAAATCGGAAACCACATCCACATATTTAAATTCTGTACGATTCTGGTTACTGAACAGCTTAATTTTGCCTCAGCATCGCATCGGCCGGCTGCAGGAGACGGTAATGACTGCATTTCAGTCACAAAGATGCGTAGCAAGCACTTAGTACCTCTCTACACATTTAAAAGATATAACATGGTATTTTGGCTTTATTAAAAGCTCTCGAGTGTAATTTCATGGCTATATCTGCTACCATAGAACAGCTTCGTTTGAATGGCATAATTTTAAAGTTTTACTGTCACGTCATCGGAACGGTGAGACAAAACTTTAGATGTTGAAGGTTGATGGACTCATTTTTTTTTTCCTACCTGAAATGCTTTGTCTGGTATTTTGCGTCTCATCACAGTTGTTTTGCTGTGTGTGTGGTTGCGTAGGGTTGTGTAGATGATCTGTACTTCATGCTCTCGGAAGCTCTGCTCTGTTGAAGCTGAAGGAGATTTAGTATAAAAAATGTTTTCTAAATGTTTTCTAAATGTTTTCTATTTTGCCGGTAATTGTGCTGCTGTGAAAGAATCTCCCATAAACACGGAACTCTGGATCATATCTCACACAAAAAAATGGTAACATCTAACAATAAGGTTCCAAAATGAGTTAACTACCCTGGTTAAATTGAATTATTTGACAAACTAACATAAACAATAATACAGCATCTTAATGTTAACTTCAACGTTTGTTATACGTTTTTAAAATCAAAAGTCATATCTGTTAACATCAGTAAACGCGCAATGAACTAACGTGGACGATCGGTAAACAATTGTATTTGCATGAACTACTATTAACAAAGATTAATAAATGCTGTAAAAGTCTATTGTTCATTGATAGTTCATTTTAAGTAATACATTAACTTATGTTGACTTATGTTGTAAAGTGACATTTCTGTAGCATAAAGAAAAGCCATTTTTGATCTGTTATGATTTTGTTTTGCATTGTCGTGACAGTTCCAGCATCGCCGCAGTTCTTCAAACTGTAATTAATTTTATTTAATTATGATTACATCTTTAAAGGCAGTACAACAAATACTGCCATGATGTACAAGTTCCTAACGTACTACGTACTACATAAAATAAAGTTTAAATGTTTTTTCGTAGTGTATGAGAACGAGGTTTAAAATGAAATTGTCACAATGCAAAAAATAGTCTTCATATGTCATTTTATATTTCTACCTGTTTGGTTTTGGTGAGAAATGTGACTGGACGGTACCGTAAGCAGAGATTTTGTGTGCATGTGTACGTGTCATTTTTCAACGTGTATGTGTGTATAGTCAGGATTATTATATTCAGGACTGGTGTTCCAGGGTAAGAGACATTTGAAGGGCACAGAGGTTGCCCGGGTGAAGCAGACACTTGCTGGTCAGATGCATTCATCTCCCTGCAGCAGTCAGGCGCATCCCTCTCTCGCATATCTTTAGGAGTCAGGCATGTAATTATGTTGGCTTATTTGTGTGTGTGCGTGTGTGTGCATGCATGTGTGTGTCATGGAGACGTGGAGGGTGTCACGGGGGTGTAATTGAACTTCCGCTTCAGACTGGTACATCATTTAACACACACACACACACACACACACACACACACATTATGTCTGTTTACAGACGTTGGGACTAAGTAACATTCTCTTCCATACAATTATGCGTTTTACGTGATATGCAGTTGAATTGCGTGTACCTGAAAAGCAGAAACAGTGATTTTCCACATATATGGGTGTGTGAGATGTCTACCCTCGAGTCTTACCTGCAGCGTGTGCAGCTGTTAGTTTAGTGTGTGTGTGTGTTTGTGCGTGTGAATTCCCAAGAAGAATTTACTTTGGATCAGTCAGGTGTTTTTGGTTGTGTGTGTGTGTGTGTGTGTGTTGAACCCCTCCCGAGATTTTGAGTTTCCTGTTAAAATTGTACGTGCTCGCATTCTGTTCCCAGCTGTTCTCATGAGATCTCATTGCGAAAAAACACATAACATTGATGTTTGGTGACATCACACGTTGCTTGTGAACTACAGATTCACGATTCAAGATTTTATTTGTCACATATACAGTTATATACGCATACACTCTGTAGTAAAATGTAAATCTATACATAATATATATATGTATATATATATGTGTGTGTGTGTGTGTGTATACACATACATAGTTATATACTAGTACTACTACTATATAAGGCAAAACTACAGTTTAAAAACTACAGTTAAAGAGAACAAATCGAAAACAGAAGTATGTATATGAATGTTGAGGGTACATGCGCTTTGCGAATGTTTACAAATGTGATTTGAAATGAAATGTGATTTTTAAAATGTTCTCTAAAGAATGGCATTAAAAACACAAAGATATCCTTGAGAAAAGTTCCAGTGCGTGTTCGGATGTATCGGCATCATAATTTAACACCGTGTCCTTCAAATAGTTTAATTTCCTTCACACACAACACAACCTAAGACTGTGTGTTAATATGACACAAAAGCTATAGATTGCTGCTTGCTGACCTCATCTGCCTGAGGTTATGCTACATCTGATCTTTCAGCTTCAATGTCATGACCATATAACTCCAGTAAAACCAGTAAACCCAGAAGATTTCACGCAATATCTGCAAGGATAGTGGGAAGAGGCTGTTTACATCAGCAAACTCGGATCACTGGAATTATGTTGGTTATATATAACGTAGAAAACTTGTCTTGCCTTAACTGATCATTTAGGACGATTTAGACGACTTTACAACTCAAATGATAGATTTGTTTATTTACTGAATAATTCATGCAAATGCTTCAACAGCAACACAAAGCTTCATAGTTCTGTTTTTAAACCCGCTAGAATGATGGTCCAAGTTTATTCCATTTGTGTAACACAATGTAACACAAATAATTACTTTCTTTTTAAACAAAAACTTGAGGAATTAATTAAAATGATTTTCTGCAGAAAGACATTAATCTGCAGCCGAATGTCTTCATTTTGTTTTCATTTACTCACTCACAAGCTTCATTTTATCCAAAGAACATAAAATTAGTTTGTTACTGTTAGGCCCCGGTACATATTCTTTCATTGCATGCGCTAACGTTGGGGGCGTTTCTAAACGCTTCTGATGGCGTTCCAAACGTGAAGGAAAGTGATACGAGTTTGTCACAACATAGGGGTGAGTGAAAGGAGACCGATTTTTAAGTTTTGAGTCCACTGGTGTTTTATGTTGCTACTGTAACTCAGGACTGAATTGTTGATGGAAAGCAATTAGGTAATGGTTTTACCGACGTGCTTTAGTATACCTTTAAGAAGTCCATTAAGAATAACAGGTTGATTAGCTCTTATCCTGAGTGCTGTCAGTTAATATGACCGATGATATAGGTATGAATAATTAATAATACTTTAGCGTTAACAGCACTCGAATCCTTCTAGAATCAAGAGTCTCGATCCTCATTTTACCCGACTGCCGGTTTTCCTCTAAAATGGAAACTTCTGGAAAAGATCTTTGGCTTGCTGGGCTTTGATCTTTTCTTGCCTTTAGTCAGAGAATCTTGTTTTCTATTTACTTGAGGCTGGAGAAATGGCTGTTTTCATTTATCAAAGCGTTGTTGCGATGGTTAAATGTTATTAGGAGCAATTTTAGCCCACACTTCTGTCACAGGTTCCGCCTTTAATCCGGTTTTCCTTTCAATTCCGGCTGTCTGCCCATCATTTCACAACATTAGCCATTTCGGCTCCAACGGCTGTCGTTTCCTCATCCTTACTTAAGTGTCTGTGTACAGGTTGAGTCATTTTGGCTTGTGGCAGCCTTTTGCGCTGATCAATGGAGGTCTGAGGTGTAACGGGGCACGGATTCGATTCTCATCTCTTTGTAAAGGGGTTCAGGCGGTTTTTACTGCGGTTGTAAAGTGTTATGTAAGACTGAAGGGTGTAAATCAGTTCAGACCTCCATATACTACCACAAAAGCCAATTACGCAAGTCACATTCGCACACATAACCACAGCGGCCAATCAGGCGAGTCACGCTCGCATACATAACCACAGCAGCCAATCAGGCGAGTCACGTTTGTATACATAACCACAGTGGCCAACAGGAATATATCAGTGTCTGTTACTTTATAGCATCGCCTCAGGTCTCTCTCTCTCTCTCTCTCTCTCACTGTCCAGTATTACCTTGTCTTTTATTTTCCTGCCTCAGCTAGTTTTTTTCCCCTCAGTAGTTCTCCTTCCCTCGTCAATCTATGTCTTTGAGGTTTGCTATCTGTACCCCTTTCTTGGCTTGTTTGTTGTTTTTGAGGTTGAACGCGGTAACTTCACGTCTGCTGGTCTGTTGACGCACTGGTTGAGATTAGGCCCGGTCGCTCCTTTGTTTGTGGATTTGTTTACAGTTTAAAGTTTTCACCTGTGGGTCAAGTGAATCACATCATTTTAGATCTTGATGTTTACCTGTGCAGTTTGGAATCTATTTCCACTTTAGTGATAATGTGTATTTTTAAAAATACATAGAATGTACCATCATGTTTCTTTGCCATAGCATTAAAGACGATATAAAATCGATTTTTTTTTTATTTAAAAAAAAAGCTTTCGCAAACTGTTTTAGCTTCGTAATATGACACAATTCATATGACACAATTCTACATTTTGATGAAAGACTGCCGATGTTTTAAAATTGCTGGTTACTTTACGTGCTTTTTAATACATGCTGTTGCCATAAGTCAAATGAAGCCATACTGGCATTTCCTGGCAAATCTGACCCGACAGCTTGAATTATAAATCATTATTTTAAACGTGCCCTTGCGTATCCCTTGGTAGGGAGATTGTTTTGTAAACTGATGTTTCATGTATTTGCTCAATAACTTTAAAGTTACACACTGCAACTTTAAAAGTGAATTGTTGTGACCAGGAGTTTAGTGTACAAGCACTGGTGCCTGGTTCACAGTAACTGATAGAAAGGAATCTGTAGTCTGTGGTTTCTTTGCGCTCTTGGCAGAGCTGAGTGGTATAGCATTGGTTTGGCTGCAGCATCTCTTGAAGGTTCGCCAGTGCTAGCAGCTGACGCAACTCCTTCCACGCTAGTTCCATGCGACGTTTCTGCACTGTCGATTTTCGCTGCAGGACAAACGAGTGAACAAATGTGTTGTGCCACACGCATGCCTGTGTTTGCAGGATAATATGGTCTTCGCGAACCTGTTTATTTGAAAGTAAAGTCTGTGTGAGGTCAATTTCTTGAGTCATTCAAAACGGCTTGTTGATTGTTAGTAACGTAGCCTGAACTCACGAGAAATTGTAACCATTTTGTGAGGTGATTTTGTATAAATGTGTTTATTGTGAATCGTACAAAAACGTATGATTACTGGAAAATTGCTTGTGTACTTCTAAACGATTTCCAGAGCACCAGAAAATACAAATGTATATAAATAAATGTGTCATACTTCGAGCTCATGGCAAAACGCACAATTTTTTGAGGTGGCGATTTCGTATATGAATCGTATGTGAATCGCTCAAAAACATATGATTACTAGTAAAGAAATACAAGTCTAAAGGTCCCTCCAATCACTACGGCGAAAGCAGGTCATACAAAAGCGTACGAATGATTCATACGAATCACGCGAAGTTCATAAGAATTACCCACCAATTCGCTAAAACATTAAAACTAAAACTAACTATTACTTAATGGTTGATAATATGATATAAAATGATATATAATTGTCATAAGAATCGAGTGAGTGAAATGATGGGTCATTTAAAGTCTCTAATTGCTGAAACTTTCCTCAAGGAAGCCGCTGAGTGTTTTGTTGCTGCTCGTAGCCGGCTAGCAGCGTCGATGCAGATTGCAGCAGTATTTACTCATTCATCCAGACTGCCTTCCTCATTCCTCATCGTCTTTTTCATTCAGCTTTCACACGTTAGGAGTCAAAGCTTCATTAATGTAACCCAAACGAGCCACACGGCCGTGACGTGGGTCCCCCATGTGTCTGTATCCTGACCTGGCAGCTGCCATTAAGATCTCCTACCTGTTCGCCAGGTGGGATGGAGCTAGCCGGATGCCAAGAGCGGGCTTTCTCCCTCCCCCCATCCATCGTTAAGAATGCCAGTTTCTGAATTTAGAAGCCTGAACTGGGAGCCGTGCCAGATCAGAGGAGAGTACTCCAGGCCTAGCTTGTCAACAAGCTAGGGTCAAAGCAATCGAGAGAGATGTTAGGTGCTCTGTGCTGGGTTTTAGGAATCAGAAAATGTAAAAACCTTCAAAGTGAACAACATTTGCCAAATGCTGCATTTTGGCCCTGCATATGATGTTGTGGTGTTGATTGCAAGATGTTTTATAATGTTTTTAACAAATCTGAGAGCCGTGCAGAGAGAACTAAAATAAATGGATGTATTATGAATTTAATTAGTTGGATGATTTATTCGGCCCACTCTCTAAATCTCCAGTTTGAATAAATAGCCTCTTTCACACATATAGCCTGTTCCAAAGATATATTGGCTGCTTTTTGGTCTAAATAAAATGGACATTTTTGACTTCAAGGCCCTCCCATTGTCCACAACAGTGTCCACAACAGCCCCTCTATTCACTCTTTCTACCCAATTCTAGAGTTTCTAGAGAATTCTACCCAATCTCCATTTCCTTAATGTTTCCATTAAGTAACAAAAACATAAAAAATATTATTTTTAATGTTAATGTCAAGTTCTTGGAACAGCTTTATAGGCATTGTATTAACATTACTGCTTGGTTATAAGAACGTTATTCAAACATTTAATTCTATAACGTTTTAAAAACGATCCACTAACTACTTGACATTAATGTTTTTGATATATGATCGATATGTAATGTTAAAAACATTCTTCTAATGTTACTGCAAAAACATTTTTCGATAACGTTAAGAGAACTTTTAGAGCGTGTTAGCTGAGATCTAGAGGATCAGTGTAAACAACACCCAGAATACCAGTAACAATATTTTTGGATTTGGCGTGACTAGTTCTCCAGCTGTGTGGTGTTTCCAGTACAGCTCAAGGTTACAGGTAGGAAAGCTGATAAGCCTGGGGAATTATCTTTGGCAAACGGCACAGCCGTGTCTGATATTCTGGCAGATTTAATGGGGATGTGACACGTACCTGCAGCTTTTCTGTCTAATGAGCGTCACGAAGCACAAACACTCTTGGGTCTGTGTGAGTGTGTGTTTGTTTGCTGTGTGTGTGTGTGTGTGTGTGTGTTAAAAAATGGCAAAAGATGCAGCTCCATATTTGTGGGTGTTGTAATATCGGCTAGATGGATACGTTTGTGGGTGATGTTTGTTTGTGCGCGTGGTCGTGTGTTTGCAAGCGCGCGTGTCTCTGAAAATACCTGGAGGTGCTGTTTGAAACCTCCTGGAGTGAAGAAGGAATGTTATCTGTGTGTGTGTGCGCGTGTTGGATCTGATAATCACCCGTGGTGAGATCTGCTCTGTGTGTTAGTTCGTAATCTCTGTTTATCTGTTTGTCTGTTTAAATGCTTCCCGTCAGCCATTTTCGAACTCTGAAAAAAAATCTGATGATCGTCCGAAATTCACCTGTGACTCTCACAAAAACACTCACCACTCTTTCGTAACCACATACAAACCTGTTGAGTTTCGTCATGATATCCAGACACAGAGTCAGTTTTACTCCAGCCATTCTGTTCTGTTCTGAATACATTTCTGTTTTTCTCTTGTTTTCGTGCCTGTGAGAGCTCACACTTGCGTACTTAAAGGAACGGTGCGCCCAAAATAGAAAATTGTGTCATCGTTTACTCACCCGTATCTCTTTCCAAACCCATATTATCTTCTTCAATACTGCAGGAGATGTTACCAAAAGTACATAAAAAACAAAATGGTAATTTTTGGGTAAACTGCCCCCTTGATGACAACGCCAGACTTCTTTTCTTTTTACGTTTCTGAGATGTGTATCTGATGAATTCCTTCCTCTGTGTAATCCACAGCTGTGTCTTCTGCCATGACAAACTGTGTGTGTTTGTTTCGTGTGTTTGTTTCGTGTGTTTGGTTCGTGTGTTTGGTTCGTGTGTTTGGTTCGTGTGTTTGGTTCGTGTGTTTGGTTCGTGTGTTTGGTTCGTGTGTTTGGTTCGT
>JAZGTJ010003806.1:0-28683 GCA_036877575.1 Botia almorhae
TGCATCACATATATGCGTGGTCATCTTTGACTTGTAATATAATAGTACAAAATTAATTGGGCAAATATCGCTGTTGCTTTCGTATAAATGAAGCGGACATAACTGAGTGGCCGCGATCTATTCCTGTTTACATAAAGTAAGCCTGCTCCCGAGCAGGTTTACGCTTATGGATCTGTTGCTATGACAGCAAGTCCCGGATGAGCGTCAAAGAACCGAACGATCCAAGATCACGCAAAATCGTCAACAATCAAATCCAGCTAACTTAGTTAGCGAGGTACGAAGAACGGACCCCAGGTGGCAAACAATCATAAACAGTAAACAGTCACAGTTCAGGGCAAGCAGCAAACAATCAAAAACGTAATCCAAGGCAGAGTCAATAGGCAGACAGCAAACAATCAGAAATATCCAGAAACAGTCCAAAACACAAAAAACAGGTAAACAACAATGGAAGAAACCCTCTGAAATGTAGGCCGAATCAATACAAGACATCGTACTGAGTTCAAGGAGTCTGGGGTTTAAATAGGCCACCTGAAGTAATCAGCCGGTAAAACAGGGCCCATCATGTGGGTGTGAACAGAAAACCCTTGTGGTAAAACAGGCAGGTTTGTGAGACCAAAAGAGAAAAATTGTTGGCATATTGTCAATGAGAGACCCATGCGGTTATTTCATGCTTTAAGATTTACCCATCTTTACTTAAAATACAGCTATTTATTAAGACAACATGGTATCACAGTTGTAGAATATCACTGACTAAAAATATTTACACCAAGTAAATAGATATTTTTTCAAATGTTTCACTTATTGAAGCAGTAGTTTAAAGAAGAACAAAGTGAATCGTTAAGTATGATAACTGTATTTTAATCCATCTAAAATATAGAGCATATATATGTTTGGCAGTACTAAGAGAGCAATCAAGAAACTCTTGAGATAAAGATTAAAAACATGAAAAAAATGTTTATTCTTAATAAAAAATTTATAATAATGTTGATTGGGTTTAATTACTCATTTTATCCCCAGAATTTAAAAAATGGCCTTTATTTAAAAAACAAAATAAAAATGCCATTAAACAAGCATTTGATTACAAATTTGAATGTTAGATGTGATTTTGATTAATTACAGAAAATGTGGGATTAATTTTTTAATTGATTGAAAGCACTAGTTTCTTTTGTCAGGGAACCGGGTTACATACACAGAGGTTAGGTGGGTTTATCAATTCTGACACTAAATCTGCTTTCCATAGTGTTCTGAAACATACAGCAGTCATTTTAGATTGTACAATGTACGATTGTACATTGATTAATTTCTCCATTTTAATCCACAATGAATCTTGTGGCTAAGCTACTTTAGAGAAAATATTTTAAAACAGAAAATAAAATAGAAAAGCTATGATAGAAAAAATTATTATTATTATTATTATGCTCTTATACTTGTGTGTTCATATAGGATTAGCTTTATTTGGTCCTGCCAACAGAGGTTTGTTTCAACACATCGATAATAAAAAAAAATTCACTTGTTTGGTACACATTTCCCTGTCACTTACCCACAGTTGTGGGTAAAAAATAAAATGCAACCAAGGTCCACTTTATACTTTGCACAATATCGCACCCATGCATGTCCCCCACCTCTGATCTTCTGCCCAACACTTTTTCACAGCCGATTTTGTCATATTACGTGTATATCACAAAGTTCTTTTTTAAAATAAGATTTGCTGTTTAATTCAACAATCCAAGGAAAAAATATGAGTTACCAAGAGAACTGGTTTCCCAGTGCTGGTCTACTGCATGTTTCATGTATGTTAGTTTTTTTTGATGATTGTGATATTTATGTAAAAAAAAAAATATTAAAAAAACATCGCACATTACTGATTCACTATTTGTGATTACCTTGGTTGAATGCAAGTTCATTTTGATATACACAAATAGTAATTTGTACATTAACTATTCTTTAAAAAGTTGCTAAAACAAGGTTTTGGCAAAGAGACGTGTGTCATGCGCAAATGTTGCCCATAAGAAACATTTCTGTCATGACTGGTGTAGATTTCATTACTAACAACTTCACCATTATCTTTTATGGCTGGTTGCTTCATAGGCTATTGTCTTGAAAAGCATTTTTCTGTTAACTAAAAGAACACAACCTGAACAACGCTCCTGCACAACACCAAATTCTGCTACTAACTCTATGGGTTGTAATGAAAACAGAGGTAACCAGGAATCAGAAAAAACTAAAACATCAATAAATAAACCACCAATCAAAGCAGGAGCAAAGCTGAACAAAAAGGAGGGAGGATGATTAGAGTTATGCGCAGTGTCAGTTATCTGTTTTAAATTGGCTCAAAAGGGATATAGTGAAAATAAAAATGGATAATCAGGAATGTAGTCCTCTGCATGAATCATCTGAATTACAGCACATTTGGACATTCATTTCATTTAGCATTTTGTAAAATGCTTATTTATCTTTAAACTTATATTTACATATAAGTACATATAAGTGACACAAATGCTGTTTATAAGCTGTTCTGAGAGGTAAGTGCTATGTTGCTCTGTGGCTGCTAGGTGATTTTAAAAACAATAAAATATTTTGATCAAACTTGCTAAACATTATGCCAGAACAATGAAGATGATGAAACTAATTTGTAAAGGGAGTTTTTTTATATCTCAAATGGTATTGCCATAGCAAGTCAATTGGTGGAAAATGGGAAACAAGAACTGTTTTAAATCTCTGCGTGCAGTGTGTAATTTAGGCTGATCACATGGATGTAGCTATTGAGAGTCATCAAATTGCCATCAAATTACAACAGGAAGTGTCTTACTTACAACAGACTTTGAAAGTGCAGGTATTTACCTAAAAACAAATTTATGTGCCCACCGTAATTTGTTTTCCGAGAGCCACGATGTGGCGAAGTGCCTGGGCCTGTCATCATCCATTAAACCCAAAGACCTCATTTGTAATTGTATTGATGGCTCTGACAAGAGTCAACCATCCATGAGAGCTAATGCACAAGGTCATCACCACCTCATGTTCTGTTTTGGAGTCATTGGGGGTTTACCATGTCAAGACCACCTAATAAAATCATAGCTGTTTTGCTGTTTGTTATAACAAGGAATACAACTGAACTGCACACCTGTACCTGGGTAAGGAACCTTTAGTCATTTATTATCAGGGTGGAAACAAACACCACTTGCTTCTTATATCCCCAAAAGGGTAATACAGCTTTGCATTTGAATCACAGTAAAGGGACTCACTGTCTCGCTTTTTTTTTAGTTAGAATACTATGTTAGGTAAAGTTTTCAATAAGCCAGCTTGGGCATTTCAGGTGCACTGTCAGTTGTCAAGATTTTAACATTAGCTATCAAAGTGAAATTGACTGTGAAATTGAAACGTCATGCTGTTGTCTCATGACGCTCTTTTTTATTTCACTTTGCATTTGAACAACTACAGGAATGGTAGACCTGATTATTTAACAGACCATATTAGATTATAAACTATTTCACTATTGGTACTGCTAAAGCAACCTCAGAAAATGTAAGATACCCCCAACACGATCACGTGACAAATCACCAGAAGTTTTTCAGTTAACTTTAAGTATTGTAACTTTAATAATTCCATGCATATGGAGAATCTTGCTCCAGGAGATCCACTGTCCTCAAGAGTTCAGCTCCAACCCTAATGAAACACACCTGGTACAGGTTAGGTAAATAAATAAAACTTAATAAAATAAAATCCTTCTGAAGCAAGAGACACATGGAAAGCTATTGCATCAGAAAAGGTCACAGTGAAAAAAAACAAATATCAAAACATATTTAACAGAACATTTTATCAACAGTAATCAACCATGTCAATAATTATGCAATCCAGTGCCCATATTGCATGATATTCCTACATACAATTTATATTTTTATAGCCGGCTTATTCAAGTAAACATGAAAAATTAGTGTCTGTCTTTTAACATGCGTTCCCAGAACTTCAGGAATAAAATCTTTCTCCCTTACCCTCTACTGAACGGCTTTGGGAGTGTTGGACTGTGGGAGAGGTTTTGAAAGTGGAGGGAGCTGGAGGACACTTCCACTGTCTCACCCACAATGAAGGATTAACCACACAACCCCCATGCAACAATCACTGTATTGAGCGAGGGTGTGGTATGTTTCCCTCACAGGCACATAAAACAAAGGATCATCAAGTCCACTCCAAAACACACCTTTAAACCTCCACACAGATCTGCACAGGGTGACCATCCTGGTCCAGGGACAGTAACCTCTCTTCCAGGCCGGGGATAAACCTGCTAGATCCTTCTGTTATGTCAGTTTTTCTGTTACATTGTGTAGATGAAAAAAACAGTTGAAACTAAAGTTGCATCTGACAGGCTCTTGATAATGATACAAACAGATGAAAAAGTAAAACAACCAGGGAAAAAGACAACCAACATGAGCATTGTCATGTTGCAGACAAAAGAAACATAAACAGACAAAAGAAAAAGTTAAAACTAAAGAAAACTAAAGACCTAAAACTAAAAAAGGATGGCTATAAATATATGGGAAAACAAGTAACAAGACTAGAGAGGTGAGGGGAATAATTAGTAACTATGATAAACATGATAAACAGGAAGTGTGAACACAAAAAACACAAGCAACCACAATGCAAACTAAGGCATTTAATTCAATTTTTTTTACTCGCATCTGACACAGATCGAAATTTGCTGTAGGTGTGTAAACACACGATTTTTTTGTTTCATATCCGATCTGGGCCCCTTAAATGTGGATTTAAATCAAATGCATATCCGGTGACATCCGACCTGCATCTAAACACACATATCTGATTCGCTATGGCTATAACATCACTGTTCCACGACGGATTGCATTGAACGTCATCATTTCGCACATGTACCGAACCTGGCTGCAATGCCAGCGCAAAATAAAGCATATATAAGCATTAAAGCCAAATATATGGAGGATATATTGAGTTGTTGTGTCACCGATGTGAAAAACATTAAAGCCGTCTTTATGATAGCAGCATTTAAAAAAACGCTTTTGCTTTAATTGCTGTTGGGTGTACTTTTGACGATTTTTGAACAGATAAATTAGCGAAAGTCCATCCATAATTCAAGGGTCAATTAAGATGCTCTAATTAGTGAATGACTGGAATCTTGAAAGACTTGCAGTGTAAACGCAGCCAAAGAGTTTATAATAGAATATCAAAATAAGAGTCCTTCTACTAAAACAGAACACAAAGACAGAGGACACATGACAAAAAGTTGAAAAACACACCATTACCACAATCTGTCTAACTGATAATTAAAAACACTTTTCATTTAAGGACATAGTGTATGTGATAAAAGCACAGTAGTGTCCTATTATCCTAGTAGTATCCTAAATTTAAAAAGAAAAAGAAATTTCTCCTGCAATATGAGATTTTGGTTAACAGATAAACGTACCAAATTATGAAATATTAAACATGAGGTAGAATTTATTGCCATTATTCCAACATTTAACCCAACATTTGCGTCATACACAATTAATCCAATAACAAAACCAGATGGAACTCTACACAGACACGTTTAAATGCAACAAAATAATCCATTAGATTATTTCTTTAAACACATTATTTCTTTTACATTTACAAATGTAAATCAAATAATTAACATTATTAATCACAACTACAATATGAAGGGAATAATCGACAATTACAATTTTTGTCATAATCATGCAGCCCTAAGATGCTACATACCTATTTACATACCCATCTACATGCCAATGGGACAAATGCTGTGGGAAGAGTTAGGAAAAGTAGATTTTTAATATTTTTCAAAATAGCAGACTGGAAGTAGCATGGACTAGGACAAATTTGGTTTCCTAGTACTTAGCATGCGCTAAAGAATCTAATGAAAGAAGTTGCATTACAATATGTGACCTAAGATGGCAAAATGAGTCAAAATGTGCCCAGGCTAATTACACGCTACAAGCAAAATAAGTGAAAAATGTCCATTTTAGTCTAATTTTCCACAAAAAACTTTTTTTTAAGCTAAATTGGTTTAACTGTTTGGAACTTTTTCTGAGATGTGTACCTTCCTTGTTCTGTTTTAATAATCAATAAAAAATGGCATATTTTTCCCGCTCTCTTCTCTACAACTGGTGCTTCAAGCAGATGTAACAACAACAGTAAGGCGTATCGGCATGAATGTTTATGTCATCAGTGTCTCTAGAAAATTCACAATGCCAGAAAAATGTTTATGATGAAAATGTCAAGGAATCTGAAGATAAAAAGAATGCTACTGTAGAATGCTACTGCTAGAATGTACTGTGCTTTGAACTGTGCCACCTGAGGTAGCAACAGAGCCATCTAAATGCCAATAATAAAGGTTTCATAACCTTTTATAATTCCGGTCTATTGGCTGCCATACAAAAATTAGCATTTACTGTAGCATTATTGTGTAAACACTTCTGAGAAACACATCACACACAAATACAACAAATACAGTACAAAATGCATACAGTACATTCTGAAATAGATATAGAGTTCGAAAGTACTGCTGGGTGATTTTGAAAATGTGAATGACATAAGAATTGTCACCTAGTAAGCAAACTCAACAGCCCCAGTTCCTTTAGTTTGGCTCTGACTATGTTTGCCCAACCCTTATTGGCCAGTGGGTTCCTTGGGGATGGATGCATAATACCCTCCACTCTCACCTTAATACCAGCTTCAGACAGAGCCCGCCGAGCCCGCTGCTCAGAAACTTTGCCCACTCCAATAACCATCGAGATATCCAATGCAGTAATCACCTGACAGAGGGCGCTATCACAATGGGATAAAAGGGTGTGGCGCTCCACAGCAGGTAGTTCAGGTGGTGTTAGGTTCTTACCGGAATCACTCATAAAGATCAGAGGGCACAAGTTGTGCACAAAACAGTGGCGGAAGAAGTTGTTCGGTTCACCACAAAGCTCTTGAAAAAAGCCCCAGAAACGGGCTCCACTGACTTCACTTTGAGTACAGTCAAGGCCTGTGATCCGTCTCTTAGGGTGCTCATTTGCTGGACGTCCAACCGCTCCAGTAATTTTCAACCAATTACGAACTGCTTTCACCTCACCAAATGGAACCTTGTTAATAAAGAGAGAATCAGTTGGTCTTTTAGCACTTCAGAAAACAAAATCCTAAAGTATATTTACAACAAACCTCCAAAAAACAATGGCTGTGACTTCGTAATTGAGACAGTATAAGACAGTGCAAAAAAATCTCAAAAGGTTTTCTGTAATTATGTATAATCTTACTAAAAAACAGTATTAGATTATTAAAGCCAACCTTCTAATATGATCAGACTTGCAGCTTCCGTTTTACAGAAAATGTGTTAAGATGCTGTTTATGTTTTAGCACATTTTTGATTTAAAACCTGCTTTCAAACCCAGCATGTGACTGATTTAATTTGCTCATTCTTATTTGATATCTAACTATCCATCTGAATTAATGACAGCTACTTTTTGTATGCTTTTAAAACAGAGAAGTGGGTTCTGCTTTAAGGAATGTACTAATGTGTATCTGAAATGCAAACAAGTTAATATACAGGTCTGTAACCTGTAGCATATAGGCATTCATTATTTGTACATTTTATTCCCTTTACTGTGCGATTGTGTTTAGAGTTTAAGCTTTAACTTTTATGTATGTAGGCCAGGGCTGGGCAATATAGCTTAAAGAAAATTACAAATCACAGTAATATGTTTCATATCATTCGGTATTGATAGTTTATAAAAAAGCTATCAACAATTATTTTAAAGAAAGACCATAAGAAAAAAGGGCACCCCCTAGGAAGCCCTGCACATAAATATTCACATTTTAACTGTTACTGTAAAATAATTTGCTGACATTTATTAGAAATAGTATTGGCCACAGATAGTTCTAAACTGTCAAAGACATTTTAAACTCTGTCAGTTTTACAACATGTAAAGACCCACTAATGATCCACCCATTAAAAGACAGAAATTCAATGCTGTGGTATAACAAGCATACTCACATGCTAAAGAGATAAGCCCGGAAAATAGAGCATAGCTGGAAGCAAACAAATTTAGCAGTATTCCATACAGCATGGAAGGAGTGTGTTTCAAATTACATGAAGGCCTTATAAACTACAGATCTGCCTACTTTTCATATCTTTTAGAAGAAAACAAACTCAACCCTAAATATTTAGTTGATACAGTGGCTAAATTAACACAAAGCGAAAACTGCTTCAGACAATCAACATCATAGCAGTGATGATTTTATGAATTTTCTTAATAAAATAGATATTGTCAGAAAAAATTAAACATGTACAGTGCCTTGGAAAAGTATTCATACCCCTTGAACTTTTCCACATTTTGTCACATTACAACCACAAACTTTAATGTTTTTTATTAAAATTTTATGTAATAGACTAACACAAAGTAGCACATAATTGTGAAGTGGAACAAAAACGATACATGGTTTTCAAAATTTTAAGCCAATAAAAATTTTAAAATTGTGGTCAGCTGCAAGTACAGCTGCAAGTCTTTTGGGGTATGTCTCTACCAGCTTTGCACATCTGGAGACTGCAATTGTTGCTCATTCTTCTTTGCAAAATAGCTCAAGCTCAGCCAGATTGGATGGGGAGTGTCTGTGAACAGATTCTTGCCACAGATGCTCAATGGGATTTAGGTCTGGACTTTGACTGGGCCATTCCAACACATGAATATTCTTTGATCCAAACTAGTGTTGTCAAAAATATCGATATTTATCGAAATATATGAAACAGTACCAATACTCATTTCCTGAAGTATCGATATAGTAGCTGTGTTTACATGGACCCTATTAATCTGATCATAATAGGACTAGAAGCACAATCAGATTTAAAAAGTCACATGTAAACACATCAATCGGACTGAATTGGTCAGATCTTATCAAAATTTCATTTGGATTGTAAGAGGTGGTTTAAACCTTTTCTAAACCGATCGAGAGGACATGTAAACACTCAGATAAATGTAAAAATTTATTTTTTAATTTATTTATGTTTCATGTAAATCTCTGCGAGCTCTAGATTCATTTCAAACTAGAAAGCTCTGAGCTCTAGATTCACTTTTGCAAGGCACTGTAATTGCCTGCTACACATCATATTTCACACAATCATACTTATCTGATTGATTCCAATTTGTTTTTGTGAGTGAAAAGGTGTCATATCAGGTGTTCAGTATGGAGTACTGCAGGGCTCAGTGCTTGGGACTCTGCTTTTCACCATGTATATGTTACCTCTGGGAGCAGTTAATAAAAGACATGGAGTTTTTCATCCTACACTCACGATACTCAGCTGTATATTACTATTATTACAAATTCCTTATGTATATTACACTCCTGTTTCATAAAATGTCATCTCCTTGTAAGCTGGAAAAGCATATCTTAATAGCTTAATATGATACCTGTCATCCATCATGTTAATTGATCATGGTCATCATAGTCTCAGAAAATGTACATAACATTTTCGTAGGCTGTCTGCATATACTACCTTCTCATAAACCAGTGAGATAGTTATGAGCCTTCGCATGCAATGACGGGTATTTCTGATGTATGTCCAAGTATTTTTTGTTATATGTGTTATACATATTTCATAAATTTTCCATTTTATTTATTTTCATTAGATGTAAAACTGCTTTAAAACAATGCAACATAAAAACGCCTTATAAAAAATTGTATTGAAATGGTTTGATAAACAGAATTATCATAATCCCACAAACATGAACAATTACATTTTGAACAACAGTTACATTTTGAATAACAACAGCTATCAAGACAAAACTGAATCAATAGTCAAGAGCAGCTTGATTTTCTCATTATTGACACAGACTGCAGGTTTAAGTTACTGTCATTTTAAGACCTAATGCTGATACACTGCACTATTTACATTCACTTAGGACATAAGCGACTGTGTTTATGTAAACTTTATTGTTTTTGACAATCTTTTGACAGTTTAGGCAAAATAATATGAGAAAGATAACTTAGTTCTGTACTTACGCTGTGTGTGTGTGTGTGTGTGTGTGTGTGTGTGTGTGTGTGTGTGTGTGTGTGTGTGTGTGTGTGTGTGTGTGTGTGTGTGTGTGTGTGTGTGTGTGTGTGTNTGTGTGTGTGTGTGTGTGTGTGTGTGTGTGTGTGTGTGTGTGTGTGTGTGTGTGTGTGTGTGTGTGTGTGTGTGTGTGTGTGTGTGTGTGTGTGTGTGTGTACTGTTTCACAAGCATCACATCAAAATTGTCATTGATAAAGCTGTACGTCAATAAATATTGATACTGTTTTGTTGCCCAGCACTAATGTAGCCTGTACATCTAATTGTAACTCACAAAACATGCCTTCATCAGACTTTAACATCAAATATCTTACAAATAGATACTGAGAATAAAACATGAAAATTTTCTGACCCCTGTTTGTGCCATGCCAAAAGGCCCTGGGTTCATGCCAAGAAAGAGAACACTCTGCCCCTCTCGACAGTACTTCTCCACAAAACACTGGTGTGTCTCCCAGGCATATTCAAGAGGGTTGTATGTGTACCGCACTGGCTTTCCAAAGGATATCATCTGTAACCTTGCATTTAGTTCCAGCTCAGCCTGCAGGAACTTTGAAGCAGCTGAAGAGCTACTAATATAGTTGTCAGCAGTCAGAACAGGTAAACCTGTGGGATCATTTCCCTGTGACTCCCCTCTCTGAGACAGATCTTCATTTTCCAACCTACAAATGTAGAGATTTCATGATTGACTCATTTATAAAGATTACTGATTGTTCCATTTTATAAATAGTGATGACCAGGGCATTGTTTTTTATAAGACCTTTCATCAAATGTGAAATTCTTTGAGAAAAGGAATTCTTACGACAACAGCAAATGCAAGCTACAACACTGCAGTTGACTGGAAATCAGCTTTTGCACCTAATTAAAGACCTTTTTTAAAATTATGGGTTGTATTGTTAGGTTGATATGTTTCTGAGACAATACTTCTTGTGGCTTTGCTCATGTTTACCAAGACTGTCAATGATTTTGACCATGACTGTAAGTCTAAATAGACAAGTACTCATAAATCAGGCAAAAAATACTTGAATGATCCCCTGCATCTACCAGGATTATTATGCACGCTACGGCATGAGATCATGGGAATGGCACAGAGGAGCTGCGATTAAAATATGGCAGATTAAGCATCATACACACTTCCCACCAGCATATTGATCAGAACCGCATCTTGACCAGATACCGCATCAATAGTCAATAAGTACAGAGAGAAAAGTAGTTAAAGTCACCGTACATGATTCTGAATACAGAAAATCTCTTCAGAACACAATTACTTTGGAAAGCTATATGTCTCAATCAGCTCCCAGGTTGTGTCATCAGCATATTGTGTACATGAGTTTGTGCACTGGTAAGGTTTCTGGCTCACTACACATTAAGACAATGATGACTTGACAGCATAAGCATGTTAGTCCCTAGATCTTCTTTTATGTTTTTTATAAGGGCCATCTCCATGTAAGCTGGAATAGCATATCTTGTTTAATTTGAACATTGTAAATGTTCAAATTAAACTGGAATAAATAAATAAATAAATACATTTGAATTTAATTATCAACAGGAAGCTGGACCAATATCTAATATTCTGAAATGTTTTATGTTATTTCAAGTAGTACTTTGGAACACAGTTACATATTTGTAAAAAATTTCAGCCAAATGCTAATTTGAAATACTGATTACATTGTGTTTTCGACCTATCTAGTGATGTGTGTTTATGCTCATTTGTCTTGTCTAGGCCTGCATGACTAATCGTTTTTTTAAACCTCTTCATTTTCACTTCATTGTTTTTCTCACCTTGTAAGTCGCTTTGGATAAAAGCGTCTTCTAAATGCCTAAATGTAAATCAAAATTGCGATTTGAACTGATGCGATTTTTAAATTACAAGATCTGCGATTATTTTGATATAGTATTATTAAATATAGTAAAGAGCATCCACATAGTTCTTGACGGTTAGCTTCCTGCACATAAGTTGAACCAGTTAGGGGCATTTTAACATTGCACGTGTTGATTGAATAAGCAAAGTGAGCAGGAGCAGCAGTTCAACCCTGCAACAAAGTGTTTAGTCATCATGCTAGCTTGTTTTAACATCAGTTAGCATGATGCTAGCATGTTTTTAACATCAATTAGCATGATGCTAGCACAATGGTATGTTTCCCTGAATTCACTTATTTAAATGCGAGAGCGAATACTTATCCCCAATATAGTGTACTTTACCTCCAAACTTAGGTTTAAATAGCTCATTTTATGTTGTTTAAAACTTAACTGAAATATCAATTTGTTTAGCGTAACTGAAAAATTAAATTAAGAAAATACATAACATGGCATATACAGTCATGGCCAAAAATATTGGCACCCTTGCAATTCTGTCTCACTTCTCTTAGAAAATTGTTGCAGTTGCAAATGTTTTGGTACTCACATGCTTGTTTATTTATTTTTGTTTACATTGGAACAACACAAAAAAACAGAAGAAAAGTCAAATCTGACTATATTGCCCACACCTGTTACTTGCCACAGGTGTGTTTAAATACAAATTACAGGAGCGTCACATGCTTGAAAAGCAATTATTTCTTACAATTGTGACAATGTTAAAAGCTGCCAATAATTTTGTCCAGGGCATTTTTTGGGTTCTGTGTGAAAGATTTTACTTTTACGTTTTTTTTGTTGTTCCAGTGCAAACAAAAACAATACGCACGTGAATACCAAAACATTTGCAATTGGAACAATTACGTGAGAGAAGTGTTGCATTTTCTGACAGAATTGCAAGGGTGCCGATATTTTTTGCCATGACTGTATATATATTTATCCTTTGAGAAAATATTAATAATAGACATATTGGACAACATGGTGTGTAATCGTCGAGGTAGAACAACAAAAAGTTCTTTATGATCCATGTAATGTCACATATAAAGACTTGCAATCTAAGGTGGTTTGCTATTATCCTGAAATATATTTACAGACTTTGCAAGCATATTAATTGCATTCACATTACTCTAGTATTAAGATGACAAGGATTTTATTGAAATACTATTATCTAGTAATTATGTTCAATCACCTTGACATATTGTTAAACGTAAGAGCTAAGAAAATCCACAAAATTTCACTAGTTATAATAAAATATAAAACATAAGAGGACAGACTGGAGTATTGTATAAAAAAATATGATATTCTGCATTGTGCATTCTTCTCTAAACTATTTTCTTAAACGTTTGTTTTCTCATTTTATAAAATAACATCAAGACAGAAATATTATGAGAAAGAGGAATTAAAGAATAATATAAATAAAAAGGTTAGTTATCTTTAATAATTCTCCAATTAAGTATAGAGTATATACTGTCGACTTATATTAATAAAGGCAAACGGTCTTAATCATATGATTCAGATAATTTAATGTTATTTAAGTGTTTTGCCACTATTTTAATTTGTCGCCAAACTTCACCAGCCAGCTTCCCGTGCAGGGGCGTAGCAACACTGTTTTTTTTATTTGAGACGCTTTAATAAAACAAAACCTGCCGTTGCTAACGTAATGCTCTACCAACTGAGCTAAAGGAGCTTGATGCACGTTGAGGGATGTATGACGCCAGATGCCTGATGAATATACATAACACATGATTAGCGTAATAAGGTTAGCGCAGAATAAAGAGCTCTATAATCCAAATCTTAATAGTACGAATTACAATTAGAGCTCTCCAATTCAGTTCTTAATAGTAAGCTCTGTAATTCAATGAAAGAGTAAACTATAAACTAGTAAACTATAGTAACAAGTAAACTAATAATAAAATAAGATTAGCTAAAATAAGATAATCACTCAAAATAAATATTTACAACAGATTAAGTTACGACATTAGCTTTGATTTCACCATCACTCACACGCTGCATATATGCAGAACTATCGGAGCAAATGCAGTTGCAATCGTATAAAATCGAACAAATACGTAATTTATGAAAGTGTTTATTAAAGCATTTTAATCATAAATGTGACGTTTACCTCTCACGATCGGGCCCTGTTTCCATTCTTGGAGATTGTTTTCCGGTATCAGGAGAAACCGAATCTCCATTAGGACCCCGAGTGATCCCATTGGCTCAAGAAAATATGGGTACCATTTTTAGTGCCTGATTACAATTGCATCAATACCACGTTATGATTTATATCGTTTAAAATTTGTTTTAATGACAGTTAAGTCTTTTCAGTTGCTCACGAGGCTATAAATTAAGCATTAGGGTTGTGAAATTAAGCATTTCTTGTTTGCACTGTTTTAGATTTCTTACGTACTAACATAGCATGCAGCTACTAGACTAACCTGCTATAAAAACATATAAACAACGCATTTGACGTACATATAAAAGTATTAAATGTCAAAATATTTCAGTTTATATTTTATTATAATTCTGTAAGATGCTCGTATTAATAAAAACAATATAAACATATAAAATGTTTATAATGACTATATGGCAAAGAAAATGGCAGGTGGCAAAGAATCAAAATCCAAGTCAATACACAGCAGAACAATCAAAATATAAACGCTCGGAATTGCAACACAAGGTAAAGAAGACTTCGCAATGATAAAAGTTTTATTTATAGACATATTGTTTCTGCATTTAATGTAATAAACATCATATGATGGGTAAATAGTATATAATTAGTGAACCGCAGTTATTACATTTGTAAAAATCAAGTCCCAAAGGGGCGAAGACCCCTTTTGTATCCATCAGTGCTCTTCTTTCGCTTTTGCGTCTATGGAAGCCATAGGAAAGGAAAGAAATTTCCAGTGCCTAGGAAAGAAATTTGACACACAATGAAGAGGACAGTCTCACATGTTACTGTACTAAAGTTGGTGTCTCTTTCTCAAGCCCTCTAGCACCACCAACAGTTTAAATTTTCACTCCTGTTCTTGATCACAACATTTGATCATTTTTATTTTTTCTTTGATTCCTTGGCTTGTGACATTCAAATGCACATCTATGACATCATTTTCCACTATAAATTTTTTTTGCCATTTTCAAGTTTTTTGAAACCCACTTTTCCAAACTCAGAGCATTTGTCCGATTTGGTATGTAAGCATTTAGTGTAATGAATGGTCAGAAGCATTCGGATCCATCTGCAGCTTGTTTAATAGAGAGGTCAACAACAACAATAATCAAAGAAGACAGGCAGCAAACAATCATAAACGAAAGGCAGGCAGGATATCAAGGGCAGGCAGAAAGCGATCACAAACCAATAGACAGGCACAAAAGGGCAGGTGGCAAAGAATCAAAATCCAAGTCAATACACAGCAGAACAATCAGAATGTAATGCTCGGAATTGCAACACAAGGTAAACAAGACTTCGCAATGATGAAAGTTTTGAGTCCGGTTTATATATGGTGGGTTGATGATGATCAGGTGTGGAGCAGGAACTGATCATGGTAGCGGAAGCGGCTATCAGTATTCCGGAGATGGCTCCCTCTGCTGCCGTGGTGGAGAGGGTGCTGGAGCCTCCACCGTAACATTTAGAGACAACCCTGAAAAAAGTTGCGGAATTAGTGTCGAAACTTACTGTTCTTGTATACCGTGTGTTGGATTTTACCCCTAATGTACGTGATATGTATGTGTACACACTGGTACATGTTAATACACTGATTTGTGGCAAAATTAAAATATGCATATTTTTAATCATGCAAGAACATATAAGGTAAATAGATGTGTGTATGTGTAAAGACTATGTGATCAAGGCTAAAGCCTGCTGATTGAGCAGTTACTGCCTTCCTGGCAGTGGCCTAGAGCATAATTCACTATTACAATTAAGGAAGATGAGTTTCATACACAGGTGTAAACTGTTCGTAATCTCAGCGAGAACCACAAAAATCATACTTTTTATACTGTGTCTTTGAATTTTTATGTGATTGGCATCAAACTTGGTGAGCATCATGCCAAGACATTGAAGATTCAAAATTGCAATAGGATTTTTGATATCTCGAAAAGTGTTGCCATGGTGAGGTGGTAAATTTATGGCACAAAATGGGAAGCAGGAAGTCTCAAATATCTACAGCATGCATTGAACGACTGAGGTCAGACTTGGCAAATATGTTGCATACTGTCGTGGCCTGATGACATTGATATGACTACTGTGATGATTTGTAATAGCTTATTGTTACCATGGCAACTTGTCAAACTTTAAAACCATGTTCAGGTGTATTTGAAGTGCCTCAAATACACATGGTAAGTAGACCCATCAATGATAGAGGAGGGGTGTGCTATGACTTTAAGTGAGCGGGTGTACAATGTTTTTAGAGCGTACAAAAAAGTGGGCAAAAAATTCCATAGATTTAACATTGGACTGAATTTTGTGACGTTTGATGTTGCGCATCAGAATGTTGTAGAGACTTGGGGGTGGCCTCATATTGTTCGGCTTAGTAAGCAGAAACAAAGGGTGACATTTCAACATCATAGCCACGCCCTAGCAAACTTCCATCAAAAAAGGTTAGAGGCATCAGAACATTATAGAGAAAAGTGGGTGGCCTCGTTTGACTCCGCATACTGTTAGACTGACAAGATGTCTTTAATTATTACCATGGAAACTGTCCAGCCATGCCCTAGCCACCATTTGGAACACTCTAGCAACCAACAACAATTAAAAATAGCTCAGCACCAGAACATCATAGAGACATATAGATGGGAGTTGGGTCTTTTGATTCAAACACACATTTGTCTATTGGTTTTACCCTGTTAACTGTCTAGCTGCACCCTAACAACTGTTTACTGTACCCTAGCAACCATATAATAAAAAAGCATTCGAGACAAGTAGGCCTATACTTAATAATAATTTAGTTTGAAGTCCAGTGTTTGATTTGCTCCCAGCAGCAGGTTATAATAATACTTCAACCTGTCAGCATACATACATACAAAAGCCCGAAGAAGCATGGAGTACACCAACAAGGTTTAAACGTAATGAGGCTGGAACATAGGTTCTTGTACTGTAAAGAGGTGTTGAGCTCCCTCCAGCCAGTGATGCCATTCCTCCAGGGCTAATTTAATAGCCAGCAGCTCCCGATTCCAGATGTTGTAATTCTGCTCTGCCAGGGCTAGCTTTTTCGAATAATAAGGCATGGATGAAGGGGTGGAGGCTCTCCATGGTATTGGAATAGCACAGCTCTTACCCCTATGGTGGAGGCATCGAAGTCTTTTAAAGGATGTGATGGCTTCGGAGTTGCCACAAATTGGTGAAGAAACTCTCTAAACACCTCAGTTATAAACCCTTGGAAGATAGATGGAGAGTTGGAAAGGCTGTATACCTGATATTCATGGTGTCCAGTAGGGATTATGAAGGCAGTTTTCCACTCATCGCCCTCCCGAATGCGAACAAGGTTGTAGGTGCTTCGCAGGTTCAACTTGATGATTGCTTGATGGATGCAAGCTCCATGAAGTTCCTTGAGGACTTGCCGGGACTAGGGGAAGTGGATATGGCAACTTAACTTTTTGGAAATTAAGGGTACGGTAACCGATACAGGGCCTCAAGCCTCTGTTCTTCTTACCCATGAAGAAAAAGCTTGAGAGGTGGATGGATGGATGAACTGTTGGTTGAGAGCCTCCTTTATATACTTCTCCATGGCCTTGCGGGATGGGCAGAGAGTATACTCTACCCTTTAGGAGTTCGGCTCCAGGCAGCAGGTCCATGACACAGTCCCATGGCTGGTGTGGGAGAAGTCAAATGGCAGCCTTTTTACTAAACACATCCTGGAATGCCTGGTACTCCAAGGGGATTTCTGGGCATTCTTGGGATTCAGGACTCACTCTATGTTAGTAGAACAAAGTTGAAATGATGGGAGACGGGTGAGGCATTGGGATTTCCGATGGACAGTTGCATGACAATGAACATGCAGGCAAAACTTACTCCATCAGGTGATCCGGCTGTTCTCCCATTGGATATCTGGGGAAGGCTCAGCAAGCCACAGGCATCCCGGGATGATGTCGACTGTGGAGCCCTCCAGCATATGGGAATGTTTTCTTTGGGGTAACTGCAGGTGGTTTAGTAGAGCTTCCAGAATCTAGGAGGGCTTAAACTGGGAAGGAGTGATTGGAGTTTACATACACTATATTGCCAAAAGTATTCGCTCACCCATCCAAATAATTGAATTCAGGTGTTCCAATCACTTCCATGGCCACAGGTGTATAAAATGAAGCACCTAGGCTTCTACAAACATTTGTGAAAGAATGGGCCACTCTCAGGAGCTCTGTGAATTCCAGCGTGGTACTGTGATAGGATGCCACCTGTGCAACAAGTCCAGTCATGAAATTTCCTTGCTACTAAATATTCCACAGTCAACTGTCAGTGGTATTATTACAAAATCGAAGCGATTGGGAATGACAGCACGTAAAATGACAGAGCCGAGTCAAGCGCATAGTGCGCAGAGGTCGCCAACTCTCTGCAGAGTCAATCGCTACAGACCTCCAAAGTTTATGTGGCCTTCAGATTAGCTCAAGAACAGTGCGTGGAGAGCTTTATGGAATGGGTTTCCATGGCCGAGCAGCTGCATTCAAGCCATACATCACCAAGTGCAATGCAAAGCATTGGATGCAGTGGTGTAAAGCACGTCGCCACTGGACTCTAGAGCAGTAGAGACACATTCTCTGGAGTGACGAATCATGCTTCTCCATCTGGCAATCTGATGGATGAGTCTGGGTTTGGCGGTTGCCAGGAGAACAGTACGGTGTGGGCTGTTTTTCAGGAGATGGGCTTGGCCCCTTAGTTCCAGTGAAAGGAACTCTGAATGCTTCAGCATACCAAGAGATTTTGGACAATTCCATGCTTCCAACTTTGTGGGAACAGTTTGGGGATGGCCCCTTCCTGTTCCAACATGACTGCGCACCAGTGCACAAAAAAGGTCCATAACGACATGGATGAGCGAGTTTGGTGTGGAAGAACTTGACTGGCCTGCAGAGTCCTGATCTTAACCTGATAGAACACCTTTGGGATGAATTAGAGCGAAGACTGTAAGCCAGGCCTTCTCGTCCAACATCAGTGTCTGACCTCACAAATGCGCTTCTGGAAGAATGGTCAAAAATGTTCATAAACACACTTCTAAACCTTGTGGAAAGCCTTCCCAGAAGATTTGAAGTTGTTATAGCTGCAAAGGGTGGGCCGATGTCATATTAAACCCTATGGATAAACAATGACATGTCACTTACATTCATATGCATCTAAAGGCAGATGAGCGGATTCTTTTGGCAATATAGTGCATGTACAGTTAGGGTTTTTAAACTAGTAACAGCTGGAATCATTTTAATTTACTCACCGCAGGGCATAGCATCCCTATGCCGCATAGGGATGAGTGGGACAGGTTTTGATGAGATGTCCTAAAAAACCACAATATAAACATAATCCAGTGAACAAGCGGCGCATGCGTTTTGTTTTAGTTAGAAGATTAGCATAGATCATTTGCATAGGTTCTGGAGGCACGGCTGAGGGTGAAGCTGGTGGATTGGAATGAGCGAGATCCCTCTCAATGCCTCCCAAGCGTTGAGGCATTGAGAGATCCATACTGCTTTTCCAGCCCCACCGAATCTTCATAAATAGCCATCTGCGGTAGACGGTGAAGACCGCTGTCTTATTCCATCCGCTGGTTGTGGCTAGTGTGAGAAACTGTAGGGTGTTATTATTAACAAAGATTTTCCTTGGTGCAGACGGATGAGTTGATCCTGGATAGATAGTGTGTCAGCGGATTGTCCAAACACTTCTTTGAAATGAGACATGAAGTCAAAGGAGGTAATAATGGGGCTATTGGAGTTCTAAATTGAGCGATCCCATAACAGCGCACAACCAGACAGGAGCGAGTTGAGGAAGGCCACCATAGATCGTTCATATACTAATTGGTGGGGCTGCATGGAAGGGCAATAGGACTGCCAGAGGCAGATCGTGGAGCAGTGATGGGTGTGAGGGAAGTGAAAGTGACCTATTCGTCAGAATATGGTAACCCATACCGGAAATGTGGCCTCTGCACCATCACTGGTGAGGAGTGAACACACACTGCAAGTCGTGAACACGCACACACCCGGAGCAGTGGGCAGCACGTTACTGCGCCCNGGGAGCAATTGGGGGTTAGGTGCCTTGCTCAAGGGCACTTCAGTTGCAACCCCCCAGTGCTGGAATCGAACCAGCAACCTTCTGATTACTAGCCCCACTCACTAACCAGTAGGCCACAACTGCCCAAGTTTGGAGAAGTTTGGAGAGCAGTAACCAGTTTGGTGAATGGGTATGGAGCGGTGGGATTACGGGTATTCATAATGAGGAACTGCTGGCTTCTGTCAGCATACATACAAACGAGAGCACATGTGGGTAAGTGTCAGACAGCAGGTTTATTGGCAGAAAAGATAAGAGAGCTGGATAATGGTAGGTATGCTGAGTAAACATTAAATAGGAGGTAAGTCACAATGTTGAGTAAAGGGTGTGAGGAGTGAGGAGGTAGCGTGACCAAGTATGCTTGTTGATTGGCAGCAGCAGGTGTGGGCGATCAGTACTCAAGTGATTGGGAGTGTGTGTATATATATATATATATACCACTGCAAAATTATCAGTTTCTTTGATTATACTCTTTATAGGTATGTTTTTTTAAATAAAATTAACATGTTTGTTTTGTTCTATAAACTACTGAAAACACTTTTCCCAAATTCCAAATAAACATTGGCATTGAGCATTTATTTTCAGAAAATGAACTCAAAACAAGGTCAAAACAATTAAAATATGTAGAAAAAATAAGTTTTCTTCCAGGACAATCTTGTATGTGACTTGATTCATGCAAGACAAATTCTTCACAGAGACAAACTTGCCCAATCTCAGCTTGCTAAAGCCCCCCCAAATCATCACAGATCCCCCACCAGACTTCACAGTGAGTTTGAGACACTGTGGCTTGTAGGCCTCTCTATGTCTCAGTCTAACCATTAGATGACCAGGGGTTGGGCAAAGCTGAAAATTGGTTTTATCAGAGAAGTTGACCTTACTTCAGTCCTCTACGGCCCAATCCTTATGGTCTTGTGCTTCTCAGTGATGGCGGGTGTTTTTCTAGCTTTGCACGACTTCAGCCCTGCTTCTAGATGCCTATTTTGAACCATCCTCGCTATACATTTCACCCTAGGTGCCCTTTTTTGTGTTTGTGTGTGTCATCTTACAGTTTTTGACTGATATTGGAATGAGGTGGCAGTCATCTTGTTCAGTGGAGAGTCATTTTGCCCTCTACTGATGTGTAGTTTTGTTGTCCCCAATGTCTGCAGCTTGATCTTGTTCTTATGAACTACTGCCTTTTAAATTTTAGGGATGGAAGCAACGCTCACTGTATCACTCTGCTAATAAAGCCAGAACTGAACCCTTCTGAACTTGACCCCTTAAATAGGAAAACAACTTTCCCTAACTCCTTCCATCTGAAGATTAATACATTGATGAATGATATTGGTATAATTGACATATGGAGAGATTAATATCCAAATGCTAAGGATTATACACATTTTTCTAATCCACATTCTGTGTATACCAGGATAGACTATTTCCTTATGTTTAATAGAGATAGAACCAGGGTAAAAAGCTGTGACATTGGTACAATGGATATTGGTGATCATGCTCCAGTCTATTTGAAAGTTAGACTAGATAATAGGTAAAGATTCTTTGTGGAAATTTATTCTGAATCTTCTTAATGACCCCTTAAAATACTCTTCATTCTTGTTTGGAAAATAATGATAATGAAGAGGTCACACCTCATATATTATGGGACGCTGCAAAACCAGTATTAAGAGGTAAAATTATAGCATTAGCTTCTCTTAAAAAGAAAATTCGGCAACAAGAGTTAAACAAATTACAGCATCAATTAAAGTTATTAAAATAATAATTCTCTAAATTTAAGAAAGTATTAGCATGGAAATTAAGCAACAGGCAGACCAAACAATTTATAAAATTAGTGACCCAATAACCAATACGATACAAACCAAACAGGAACACATTCAAAGGTATTTTTAAAAGATTCTATAGAAAATTATATTCTAAAATTCTAAAACATTAGATTGACTTCTTTTTAGATACCTTGGAGTTACCTTCTCTGACTGATAAACAAAAATCGATAACAGCAGAAATAACTGCAGATGAAGTGAAAGGGGTTATTACTAAATTAAAATCAAATAAATCCCCAGGAACAGATGGATTTACTGGAGAGTGGTATAAGGCATTTCAAGAGGAACTAGTACCTATTCTGGTTCGTACTTTTAATTGGGTATTAAAGAATGCCTTAGCGCATCCATCCTGGAAGGGTGCTGTAATGAAGACGCTGAAGCGGCGGGATTCACATGCAGAACTTTAATCGAAATCAAACAATAAACAGGCACAAGTCAAAAACTGGCTAACAGAGCAATGTAGGCGAGACAAGGACAATAGGCAAGAAACAGGCAAGGGTCGAGGCAGGCAGCAAACAATCAATAACCAAGTCCGAATCAAAAACAAGAGGCAGGCAGCAAAGGTTTGAAAACGGTAACGTGAAGGCAGTCCGAAGAAATGCTCTGAAATGCAGCATATGACAAACAAGACATCGCACTGACTGAAGTGAAGACCTGGGCTTTATAGGGCAGCTGATTGAATGCAGGTGGCAAACCAGAAGCTCATTCGTCCTGGATACGGGGCCGATGGGAATTGTAGTCCAAAATGGCATATTAGTATTCTGGCAAGGGTTCCCGCTGGCGACCAGAAGGAGGCGGAGAAGGGACCTCCTCCGTAACAGGTGCGCTAACATCTATTGAACCAAAAGAAGGCAAAGTTAGAATGTGGCTCTTACAGACCCCTGTCGATATTGAACATGGATTATAGAATATTAAGTTCAATTATTGCCAGAAAGATGCAGGAATTTCTACCTTGTTTGACAAATCAAGACCAGGCAGGTTTTATCCATCAGCATCAGACACAAGATAAAATTAGACGCACGTTGATGTTATAAATCACATCAAGAGAAACAAACTAAAAGCAATGATTTTAAGTTTGGACGCTGAACAAGCTTTTGACTCTGTCAGCTGGACATATCTTTACAAGGTTTTTGTCAGGTTTGCAAAGGGAGGAACCCAGGTGCAGACAGCGGCACACAAATGAGACGTTTATTAAACTAAACAACCATAACAAGGCTGAACAAAGAGTACAACTGAGCCACAAGAGGGCAACAAGAACTGAACCAAAATAAGATTAACTTAAATACAGGAAGTAAATGCACAAAATAAAGACTTCAAATAACGAGCTAAAGGGGTCATTAAGAAAACGATAAGAATATAAAAATAAATAAAATAAAATAAAGAACTGATTAATATTTATATCAAATATATACATATATTAATAAATAAACAATAACAAGGTGGAGACAACGAACTAAACCACAGACCAGACAGGGACACACTAGACAACTGAACGAGGACAGAAACAAGATCGAAGACAAATACAGACCCGACTGAGACTTAGTAACGAGAAACGAATAACAGATAATGACGGGCTCAACACGAGCAGAGAGTTGCGGGGACTTCACGCGAGAAAACAGCAGACATGAACAACGCGCATCGCGCAAACCGCTCAATAGACCAATCACCAATAGACAACCACGACATGGGACAACACGAACCGACACAACACAGCGAACACGAGGGCAATAAATACACGAGGGGAAATGAAAGCAACAGGTGCGCGAACAGAAACGACTAAACAGGGGAACAAGGAGGCGGGGTGATGACGCAAGACAGGAGGGCACATGGCTCATGAATATGCAATTAGCCATGTGCTTCCACACGTAACGCACACCCAGAGCGCGAGTCCAGACTCCGCCTCAAAACGAAACCGAACTAAGACAGATTGAGTGGAGTCTAAACCTTGCGCTCTGACACGTAACAAGACAGAGTCAGGATCCTGGGGAAACGCGATCTCAGACTAGACAGAAGCCAGGATCCTGACAGTTTTACACAAACTTGGATTTCATGAAAACATAATTAGAAGTATACAGGCATTTTATGACGCACCAACTGCAAAAATAAAGATCAATGGTTATTTATCTAAATCATTCGTTTTGGAAAGAGGTACCAAGCAAGGGTGCCCATGGTCTCCCCACTTATTTGCACTCTATTTGGAACCTTTAATACAAAGCATCAGACAGGATAACATAATTCAAGGTATTAGTATAAAAGAAGTGGTACATAAAATAGCCTGCTATGCAGATGATATATTAATCTACCTTGGAGACCCAACTAAATCTCTACCCTCTAACTCATGAAACAATTGCAGAACTCTGGACCCCCTTCTGGTTATAAAATAAATATTAATAAAACAGAAATAACTTCATATAATTATAACCCCCCTGCAAAAATTAAAAATACATATTCTTTGAAATGGCTTACAAAAATGAAATATTTAGGGATTTACTTAACCAAAGATACAGAAAAAACACTGAGTGTATTTCGGACCACTAACTGCAAAAATCAAAAAAGATTTAACAAGATGGAACCTAATTCCCTTTTTAGTTTTAGTTCTAAGATTGAAACGATCAAAATGTACGCGTTACCAAAATTTCTTTACTTATTTCATTGTCTTCCAGTAGAAATAACTGGAAAACAATTTGCTAAATGGGATAAAGTGCTATCAAGATTTATTTGGCAGGGAAAAAAGCCCATAGTATGTTTCAAAACATTACAATTACCAAAAGATAAAGGAGGATGGGCCCTCCCTTCATTAAAAGATTATTATAGAGCAGCACAAATAAAGGCAGTGGTAAATTGGTGTGACTCACATTACCATGCTCCATAGAAGGACATGAAATACTGGCAGTATTACCAGACCGCCAATTGCAAAAATATATTGATGAACTAGATGACCCATGGACAAAGCTCACCTTAAATATGTAGACAATGGTGATAAAAGAGTTAAATTTGATAGAGCAAGCTACAGTTTTAAAATGGTTTGCTTATGATTCTGATTTCATCCCAAATCAGATTTAAATGGTGGGCAAAACAAGGAATTACTTCATTTTGCATAATTATTGAGAAAGGTGAAATGTCAAGTTTCCAGTTAATAAAAGAAAAACAGGATTTTTACAGATATCTTCAGGTCTGAAATTATTATGACCAGAAATAAAAGGAAAAGTCAAAGAGAGTTTGAACCCATTGATAGACTTGCTCCGGAAAGCATACACATCCGGCATTAGGCATAAGATCAGTTCTACAGTTCTACAACTACACATTCTACAACTTATATTAAAGAGAAATGGATGCTTGAAAGTGAGATATTATTTACTGATGAGGAGTGGTCAACTGTATGGAAACTCTGATTTAAATCGACCAGTTCACTAAACCTAAAAAAGGAATATTGCTGGAAAACCATCCGATATCAGATATTTTATAACTCCAATACAAACAGCCAAGTATAGTAATAACACCCCAAAATGTTGGAGAAATTGCAAATCACCATCATATTTTTTGGGAGTGTCCGCATATCCAAGAATATTGGAAAGAAATACAGGAGGCCCTTGATCATATTTTCAGAATAGACATACTTTTAGAAAGTAAAACACTTTTTTTTGGATGTTTATCCCCAGACGTAGTATCAGTTGATAAATACCTGATGGGTGTGCTTTTGGCAGCAAGAGGGCAATTACATGTAAATAGTTAAAACAAAAATAACCAACATTAAATAATTGGGTTGATGTTACCAAAGAAATGTATATGATGGAAAAGATTACTAAAAAATGGAGTAAATGGGTTGAGTTTGTTTCAGAAAGAAGGTTTGATTTTGCTGCTGCAGGTAAATAGAGGGAGATTAATATATAGAACGATGACTTTCAACATTTTTGTGATTCGAATCTATCATGGATGGAATTTGATTAGGCCATGTGTTCTGTCCCTGGATGTATATAGTTACTATTCTATTGTATTCATTTATTATATATATATATGTATATATCTTCTTTATGCATATAGGGTTGGTTATCACATACACATGTAAATGGAAATATATTTTTTTCTCTCCCTTAAATTATTTTATTTATTTTATGGTTGTGGCTGTTGTTGTTGTAATGCTTTTTCGATTGAATATGTAAATATGATTTTTTTTATTTAGAATAAAAAAATAAAAAAATAAACATTTCTAGTTTTAAAGGGACCGATCATGAAACCCGACTCTACTCCTTTTTTTATTAGCTCGTCCACTATTTCAGACTGCTTGTTACAGAGAAGGCCGCCGCTCCGCCTCCCCCTTGCCACCAGAGGGAGCCGTCACCTGAGTTTTAGTGTTCTAGTGAACTACAATTCCCATGTTCCCCGTACCTAGGGCTGATTACTTCCTGTTTGCCGCACCTGTTCCCAATCAGCCTCACTAAATAAGCCCCGGACATTATTGGACTCGTTGCGATGTCTTGTTTTGCCCAGGCAAACATTTCAGAGTGGTTTTCCCTGTTGATTACTTGGTTTGTTTTGATTGCCTATCGTTTTGATTGCCTATCGTTTTGATTGCCTATCGTTTTGATTGCCTATCGTTTTGATTGCCTATCGTTTTGATTGTTTGCTGCCTGCCTCTTGTGTTTGCATTGGATTACATGTACGAATGTTTTCTGCCTGCCCTGATCTCTGCCTGACTTCTTGTTTGTGATTTTTTTCCTTTTTCATGATTTCTCTGTTAGTATGAGGGTGAAAAGACAAATCAAGAGCCGGACGAAAAATATTCACAGGAATCTGAAGAGAGACAAGGAAGAACGGATTATTAGGAGGGAGGGGGGCTGAGGCTGCAGCCATTTGCAGAGGCAGGCTCACGCTGGAAATGGCCCCCAAGATTTGAGGAACAGGTAGAAGATAGGAGGGAGCGGAAGGAGGAAAAGGTGGCGTTATGGCTTGAGCCACTAGCGGAGGCATCCACAGGATGTGACATTTGCACTCAGAATAATGACAGAAAGGGAACAACTACACCTATAATGGATCTTCTTTAATAACAAAATAGATACTGCAAGAGAAAAAATCTTAAACATGCAACTGCCTTCAACACAAACAAATCAGATGGTGCATCATAACCTGCCCAAGGAGCAACTCCAGACATTACTATAGATAGGGATGAACTGTCAAAAATAATCACATCATCTAAATCAACAACATGTATGCTTGATMCTATACCTACCAGGTTGCTGAAAGAGATGCTGCCTGAAATTATAGATCCTCTACATAGTATTATTAATACATCATTGGTGTTGGGATATGTCCCAAAACCTTATCAGACCCCTTATTAAAAAACTACAACTTGATCCCAGGGAACTAGTAAACTACAGACCCATCTCAAACTTAAAGATATGCTCTTTCCTAGAAAGAAATGATATCTATGAGAATTTCCAGTCAGGATTCAGGCCATATCATAGTACACAGACTGCTCTCATCAGAGTTACTAATGACCTGCTTTTGTCAGCCGATCGTGGCTGCATCTCTCTTCTAGTATTACTTGACCTTAAGTGCAGCTTTTGACACTATTGACCACAGCATTCTACTACATAGGCTTGAAAATTGCGTTGGCATAAGTGGAACTGCACTGGCATGGTTTAAATCATATTTATCTGACCGATTCTAGTTTGTTGCTGTGTGTGAAAAGGTGTCATACCGATCACAAGCTCTCAAAGCCAGACACTGAAAAATTAATTAATGCATTCATGACATCAAGACTTGATTATTGCAATGCCCTACTTGGCAGCTGCCCTGCAAGATTAATCCAAAAACTCCTGATGGTTTAGAATGCAGCGGCCAGAGTTCTTACGAGAACGAACAAGTATGACCATATAAGCCCAGTTTTGTCAACTCTACACTGSCTGCCTATCAAGCATCGTATAAATTTTAAAATCCTGCTTATTACCAACAAGGCCCTGAACGGTTTAGCTCCTCAATACTGGGAGACTGCTGATGTCTAACTTAGCCTGGGGTTTTGTAAATTGTAAACATCTAATATTTTATTGTATATATTTTATGTTTGTATTCTACTTTTGCATGTTGTGTAGTTCATGGTACTATTGCAAATCCCTTACACCCCTGTCCCATAAGATGTTATCTATTGAATGCCAACTCTATGTAAAATAAAAAGCATATCTTGCTCAATAATTTTGTGGTTTTATCGATTCAGTCAACCCTCTATTCATAAACATACTATAAACCTAGAATACCTAATTAGTCTTATACATCTCACACATATTTGTAATAATACTATCAACATGTCTGACATTTGTTCTGTGTTTTATTATTATTCTTTGTTTTTATGTAAAGCTGCTTTGAAGCTTTGTAACATTGTAAAATGCACTATATAAATAACATTGAATTGAATATAGTACACATACCTGTGCCTAAGGGACCTTTCAAACATTTGGTGATGAATTATGTGGATATGGTAAAGTCAGTCAGAGGAAAGAGATATCTGTTGGTAATAACAGATTCAGCAGATGGGTGGAGGCAGTTCTCTTAGCAGACCAGGGAGCTGGAACTGTGGTTAAGATTTTATTTATTTAAATATTCTTTTTATTATGGTATTTGCAGACAAAAAACAAACAGTAACAGACAAACAGACCCTTCATATAACAATCATCTGTGCAATCAGTATAAAATTAAGCACAAAAATAAGACAAAAAAGGAGGATGACGGTATACAAGACTAACATATCCAAC
>JAZGTJ010003807.1:0-33456 GCA_036877575.1 Botia almorhae
GGGTTAATTTTACAATCATTAACAAACAGCACTCGCTTCAAGCCGGCTTGGCAGTGGGCACTCCGGATCAGTGCAGGAATACTGTATTAAGTTCTGCGGCGGGGTCAGAGCGGGTGCGTTCGGTCTGAACCCTGGATGAGGAGAAGCTCTTGAAAAGCTGACACTGGCCACAACGGGTCGCGTCCCATCCACTTGTACTGCTCAGAGGCCAGTACGCAGAGACTGCAGAGGGCTGCTCTGGGCTGGGCCGAAGCCAGAAACAGCGGGACGTGCTTAGACAGCTCATGGGGAAGAGAGAGAGATATTCTCCAAAAGAAAAACCCTCCAGATACAATTTCTATTTAAGTTCTGAGCTGATTCTGTCCACACCGCCAGAGCAAAATTATTTTGCTCAATCGTTGCTCCTTTAGAGCTCACGAGAGTTGAGTTAGTCATGTTTCAGCTTCTCGATTTAAATATCAACTTTGTCTCAAACCTTTCTCATGAATTACCAAACATAAGGGGAAAGAAAAAGAACGGCTGACAAAGTAGAATAGAGCTGAAAATGTATGCGGACATCATAGCTCAGATAATCACAGTTCTGCCTACAATCTAGAGACGACACATTTCAGATGACCAGGGTGTTCTCAGGACAAATGTGAGAAGCGAGAGACCAAAGCAAAAGGCTTAACTGCTCTCAAGGAGCAAACAACTGACAAAATAAACCATTTTTCGGTCTGTTCCTCTATTATTTACGGCAATCCCAATCAAAAAGTGGCCGTTTAAAACATGCCTTAAACCTGTAACTAAGATCCTTTCAGCCTTGCTGTTCTGCAAACCTTCTGACAGCCCAGCTAATAGGGAACGTTCTCAGAACATCGGTTACCATTTCCTAAATGTTATCAAAAATGGTCTTGCAGTAACGTTAGCAGAACATTTTTTAACACTATACCTCACATATCTAAGTTGTTAGTGGAATGTTCTAAAAACTTATTTTTTGAAAACATTCTTATTTACCAAACGTTTCCTGGAACATTCGAAACAACATTTGTAACCTTTTTGTTACTTCATGTAAACGTTAGGGAAACGTTCTTTTCACTTTAAATTGTTAGGTGGGATATTGTTGAAAGAACGAGGTCTTTAAGTTAAAGCATCAGTTTTCCAGGTCTGTCCCTCTCCCACAGGGATCTTATTAAGACAGCACCTACGCCACAGTTGGTCAGTGAGGAACATAGTGAACATGGATAAATGAGATGGTCTGTACGGTGCTGCTTGATGCCAGAGAGGGTCGTGGCCCCTGGGTAGAGATACAGAGAGAGGGAGAGAGAGGGAGAGAGAGATAGAGAATGAGAGGGGAAAAGAGAGATAGAAAAGGTCCTTATTGATTCAGGGAGCTTTTGACATGCTAATGTTCTCGCTTTGGTCCCCCCACCTCCTCTCAGCCAAGTCCCTTCAAAGGGAGGCTGCCACACAAAGACATGGAGAATGCACTGTGCTGCGCGCTGAATGGACGCTCCTGCTTAGCGGGCAATCTGTGCCTTAAAAAAACTCCGAGACCAGCTCATGACATGGAGACCACTGTGCGGGAAAAAAAAAAGGCCCTCTCGTGAAAAATCTCAAAGTGAACGGATAAAATCTAACGGTATGATTGCATGCATCGTTCTAGAGCCAAAGCAAGCAGTAACAACTTACAGTAAAAATAAGCAAAATTAAGATTTCTGCACCGGGAATACATTGGCGGTCATTTTCTTCTGACGTGCAGAAGACGGCCAAAATTTGACACGGTGCGGGAATTCCTCCGAGATACGGAATGCACATGCGAAAGATTATGGGTTGTGGTTACTGTGAGGTAAACGTCGGAGCCACAGGCCGCATGTGTGTGTGTGTGTGTGTGTCCACATGCTCGTGCCTCAGCGCAGAGGTGTGTGTGGACGAGGTGGTGAGGGAGCAGAAAGACTTCTATGATCTCAAATTAATATCCAGCAGGGCCATTACAAGGTAAATGTGTCAACACTACAGCAGTGAGGACTGAACTGCTCCTCACAACACTTTTTTTTTTCAAAAGTCTGCTTTCTTTTGGTCATGTGTGTTAGTTTTTGAGGGTTGAAGAGTGCAAACACGAGTGAGGGAAATGTGCGTACGCGAGTACACGTCCCAGCTAACAGGGAATGTGTGTTTAAAATATATATTTTTTTTGAACCAAGCAAATAATCAATAATGCAACACAAAAAATTAACTTTTCAAATGTTCCTAGAACTTCCCAAAAACATTTGTAACATTTTTGTTCTTTAATGGAAACGAAAGGGGAACATTCTTACAATCTAAAATGGTCAGCCTGTGTGTGTGTGTGTTTGTGCAGGTTGCGCAGCACACAGATGCGACGGAGGTCTGTTAGGAGAAACATGCTTGGCTTATTTTAGTGTGCCACATGTGTTACAAGCAGCACACAACATTGTAATCCTGTTACGGGCTTTTTACACACCAGGGGAGTGTTTGTGCTTACTCACTGATCGTTTTACACATATATAATATCTTGTTGTGAAATACGGAGCAACTTTGTGAGAAAATCTTTCAAGCAGTGGGTGTTGGGTTAATATCCAGCGCTGTAACTACAGCTGAGTAAATGGAAAACCACTTTCAGAGCATGAAAAAGAGACCTCTCAGATTACTTTCTTCTTTCTACCCGACGCTTGGTTTTCATCTTCTATCACCTGCTCTGAATATGAGGGAACATAAACATTTTCACAGCGCGGTACTGGCAAAGCTACTTTGAAACTGAAACTGTCAAGTTACTCAAAGTTTAATGTAGACGAACCGCAGTCAAGCAAAACCTAAAAATTAATTAGCATCACTACCAACTACAGAAAGTATCTAAATACGAAATATGTAAACTAAATACGAAATACAAAATATATAAACTGTTGATCTGAACTAGATACATATACACTAAATGCTGGCAAATAAAGAAAAATATAACAAAGTGTCTAAATGAATGATCATGCCACATAGCTGCTCAATAAAATAAAAAAACGTATAATAAAAATGACATAATTTATAATTAAAACTTATAATTTGCTTGTTACTTAAAGCTACACTGTTTGGAAAACAGCTGAGCTACCGTCATTCCACAGGAAAAAAGTTAGCATTGTGTGCAATATTTCGTTCGTATTTTAAAATTAAAATGACAAAGCAGAAATGCGTAATGCTGCGGCACAAAGCTCGCATTGCTTTATGTTTAACAAAGTTCCTCTGTGAGATTTACGTGCACAGAAGTGTTTCAGCAAACGCGTTTCGTCTTCGCCTCCCGCTCTTTTCTGTCGTTCTCTCTGCGCTAACAAAGACATAAAGTCAAAACTAATTGCGTTCAGTGACAAACCGAGTGGCTTATTCCACAGCAGCTGGTCTGAGGGAGCCCAATCCACTCCAGCGAAACCCCATGAACGACATAAACCCTCAAGTCTAATGGCCAGCATTGGATCCAGCCATGCTTCAACCCCTCCAAATAATTACCAGTATTAATGTGCTTTGTGAATTTGCCGCTGTGACCCCTCCGGGCTAATCACTAGCATTGCCTTGTATTGTGGAAACAGGTCTGCCGACCCCCTAAATAATCCTATTACTAAGTCTGTTTTTCTCTGCCGCTCCTGTTCTCGTAGACACACTCTGAACTAATTGACATCTGTTAACTGACGTCCTATCGGCGCTCTTTCTGGAAGTGCGGAGAAAGAGTTTTCCGAAGGGCTCTTCAGTCAGGAATCCTCAAGTACGTCTCCGAGTACAAATGTTTGCGCAATGGAGTGTTCACACAGTCCGGCGGTTTAAAAACTGCTTTGTGTGCTTTTATGAATCACATTTCCTTCATTCATCTTCATTTATATTTACCTAAGTGAGAACACACAGAACTGACAAAGAGTCACTTCAGTTCCTGCCATTTACACTGCTAAGAAAAGTTCTGTCACCGAGTTTGAGCTGGTAGCACTAAGATTAATTTGTGGCATCCATCATTCTGAATCAAACCATTCACATTATGCCTTCATAAACACTTCATTAGGACAAAAATGAACAACCGCATTCATGGGCCCCATCTGGTGCGTTTGTACAAAGAAAAGTTTGGCAGCGTTCTAATCGAGCCCATGGACAATGACGCTCTGCGGCCGCTCTGACTGTAAAGTTAACCGTGCCCCTTTTGCATAAAACAGGTCAGCGTTTAAAACAACTCTTTCAGAGGCAGAAACGATTGCTCGGCCCTTCTTTTGGTTCCGTCCCCACCCTGCATTCAACCCCCCACTGACACCAGCCCAGGCTGACCTTCGACCTCTTCAGGAAGGAAGCCAACTTAAAGATTCCATGTATGGAACAGGAAGAGAAAGGAGCCAGGCGCTAAACGACGGGGAGGATCAGATGAATTTGGGCGCTCTCGTACGACATTGACGGACATCTCGTCAAACAGGCATGAACCCTTTGGCATAAAGCATGTGTGCGGATCAACAGCTAAATGGATTCTGGGTTAATCATGGAGAATGGGGCGGACAGACTCTCAGGCAGCGAGTCAATAAAGCCCATCCACTCGAAAAGATATTTAGCTTGGCAAGGGGGCATTGAGAAAGCTGTCCACGCCAGTGTACCGGAGATGGTTAAGGAGATCTGTGCTCAGCCCTTCTGATCTAACACATCCAGACTGTCGGTAATGAACGCGCGCCAGACGGCGTAATTAAAAAATAATTAAACACCAGAGAGATGAGACTAGCGGTATCAGAATTTCTCAAAAGGGGATGCGGGGTAGTTCACATTAGCGGAAAATGCTTAGCGTGTCGTTTCAACAGTCTTTCTTGGGAAATTTAGTGAATTTATCAAGGACACTGAAAGTATGCAAAACTATCCAAATGTTCTCTCCCCTACAGTCTCTCGGAGTTACAACACAAAAAAACACAGCGACTGTGTTTCATGTATAGTTATTTAAAACCAGTGATCTTACACGAACATGCTGTCATTTATTCTTTCCTCACACAGTCTTGCTTTGAACGCTGCAATCGTAAAAAAAAGAGAACAATTAAATTAAATTAAAATTATAAACAATGACTCCTGTGTGTGATTGCAAAAGTTTAAAATAGTGATTTTTACACCCTCCCCCACCCCTAAAGAGTATTATTGTACAGTAGTGGTATCGCATTACAACACCATGGTAGCTTGACATATATACTATATACAACAGTACGGAATGTCTGCATTATTTACCCTTGTGTTTACATCATACAGTAAAACCATGACATTACTATGCTACATTTTAACATGCTTTTTGGAAATGGTACCGTGCTTATACCATCTCTCACCCTTCCCATCAGCTCTGTCCTTCAGGCCGTTTTCGCACCCGCGCCTCCATCACAGCATGACAAGTGATGGGTTGCGAGCTGTCAGGGGAGCTTCCGTTTGGGAGCTCCGGATGATGACAGACAGCGAGAGGTCAAGGAGAACAACACACACATGAGCAAGCAATTGCACACACACAGATAAACAGAGCTGCAGACACACAGTAACCAATGAGCCCTGCGTGTGACGCGTGATTGGTCGAAAATGAGCTAAATGTGCTTGCGGGAAGCAGAACGATCCAAAATTAAAGGGTAGGCAATTTCGGAACGGCCAGCAACAGCAACCTAGCTTTGAAAGCATACGATTCAGCCCTCCAATCAGAGCGCCCTCCAAAGCCAGGCCTCCTCCAATAGGGCGTGCAGGTATGCAAATACACAGTTTGACAGGCATGTAGGCCATCCTATCATTGTATTCAGATTGAATGCAATGACTGGATGAAGATTTATAGACGTATAAAAACATATACCACTTTACCTTGTGATATCAGAATGTAAAGAGGCTCAACCAGCATAACAAAAAATGTTTCTGGGGAAGATCGCCTACCCTGCCTTTAATCACCTGAATCATATTATCCAAATGATTACTAACATATACAGCATGCTCTCATGATCACAGTACGCAGAGGAGGGACCAACCCATCGCTCGCACTGAAAGGACGAGCGGTCCATTGTCGTCGAGAGACAAGTTTGCTGCCTTCGCATTTCACGGACACACAAAATATGCAAATGACGGATTTGTTTGATATCAAAGGGCACCTCTCTCCTGCTCTATTTTTCTCCCTCGCTCTCTTTCCTGAGACAGCTGACGGTCCATTCAGCGACCGATGCAGGCGCGGGTAGAGGAGAACTAAGGAGAATTGTGACAGGAATCAACATATGTGCTTGCCATCAAAAGCGAAAAAGGAAGCAATGAATATTCATAGATAGGAGCATTTTGGCAGGCGGTGGCTATTGTTCAACAAAGGGAAACGCAAAAACAGCTCACAGCTGAGGAGAACCATTCTCATACACCTGCTCGTAATTATGACAGCAGTGAGATACACACGCAAGCGCTCTCTAATTAGACGCACACATGTACACAGGTGCTAAGGTGCGACGTTTACCTTAAAGAGAAGAGCTGTACTTCAACAAAAACACATGAGAAGGACCGATCAATACAGCTCCTCAAGAACACCAATTTGCTTAATGCGTGATTCAAACTAAAATTTACTTTTGCTCAGTCGATACAGACGCTGTTCTCTTAAGAGACTATCTGAGCTTGCATACATAAACAATGTTTTGTCAAGCATCGTTTTTCCTCCAGTAATACAAGCTGCTGTCTGTTTCGATTGTACTTACCAATAACAGATTTTTGTTCTTTTTTAACCCCAAAAAAAAGTTACAGATTGCAGCATTGAACGCAGTTCTGTTTTACATCAGTGCCCCTTACAATAAATTGCTGTGGTTCAGTGATGTTGCTATGGTACTTTGATACGGGAGTCTGTAAAACTGTGACACTTTAGGATAATTGGTAGATGTTGTTTTTAAAAACAATCAAAATGGCTACATCACTGTCATCCAATACTGGTTTATGATGATCTTCACTAGTTGCTTCTACTTTACTTGCCTATTTACCCCAACCAAGGTATTTACCATAATGCTAAACCATTGAACTTGCATAGAACTGCATAGAAGATTTTTCCAGTAATACCACAGTATTATCATCACTGTAGTGTCATTGGTGGGCATCTACAGTATATTTACCGTAAAACCTCTGTAATTTATTGTAAGGGTGGTATTAGTGGTGCGACTGTGCTGTTTCACTACATAGCGCGTATGAAATATACAGTACAGTCCAACACAGAAAATGAGCTGTTGTTCTTCCTTTACAGCCTAGCACCTCAGTGGGCATTTACACTTCTCCAGCTCGTCAGACGCCCACTAACAAGTGGAGATTTCCTCTCTGTCCTCACCTCCTACTCAACACCGCAGATGAGCAGTGAGAAAACAACAAACTCTTATAAAGAATAAAACACACAAAATCCTCTGCCCACATCTCCGCTCCATTCACCAACCAAACGGCGGCTTTTGGCGTTTTGTGGCCCTGTCTCACTTTCTGTTCGTGGACCTGCCTGTCTAGGCTGCAGCTGTCAAAAATTTGACGTCTTAATCAATCTCGGCCATGACCCCCGTCTCTGGGGGAGGGAGGGATGATAAAGCCAGGGGTCACCCCTGACCCTGCCTAGTGTTCCTCCCTTCTCACCCCATCCTCGAACCCGACACCCTAACAATTGGGGATTGGTCCCATTGATGGCTTCTGGGGTATGGGGCTTGTATCCCTTAGACTCAATGGGCTTTTTTCACAAGGTCCTGGGGACGCCCCATTGAGAAAGTTCTCGCCCTCTCCTACGTCCTCACATTGAAGGTGAACCTCCACATCCCTCCTCTGGCCTGGCCTGCACACATGGACTTATTAAACAGAAAGCGACTCTCATCTCCATGCTGGGAGAGAAAGGCACCTTTTGAACCCTCGCCAATGAGGAAACAACTGTCTGCTGTCTGACTGAAGACAGCATCTGATGGCTTAATCAGCTACTGATGACAGGGCCTTGCTTAGGGAACTGATATTTAAAGAACAGCCTAAAGATTTTCTTGAATGCCCACATTTCTTTAACCAATGGCAGGCTTAAAAAACTCGGAATGTGATTTGTTTTTATTGGTCACTTGTCACGCTGAGCGCAGTATCAAATATCAACTGTTTGCAAACTTTTCCATTTTTAACAACAGCCAGCGTTTCGTTATGCGCACAAGTGCCCAGAAATACTGAAACAATATCCTCTATCAATATCAGCTTTTGGGACTTCGTGGGGCTTTTTAATTGATGTGGAGAGTTGGGAAATTCAATTTGTAAACTTTTGGTGATTGCAATTGCCAACGCAGACATGATATTTCAGAAATATTAAAAACGTGCTCTTTCAAATATCTGAGAGTAATGAAATAATCTTTGTGAGCCCTAAAGTGATTTAGATAGAACGTTCCACTAAATGTCTGTGTGGAGACGCCATTCTTTGCTTGGGAAATTACAGCCTCTTTCCTTTATTTCAACAGAGCTGAACGGCATAAGAGGGCGGGGGAGAAAACAAAATGGAGAGAGACAGTGAGTGGGGAACCTGGTTGTTGCCAGCGAGCTCCCTTAATAAAAAAGTGGCCAAGAGAAAGGGCCAGTTCCATGAGAATGGCCTTTCCCAGTGTACCCCTACCACCCACACAACAACATCCAGTGAGAGAGAGAGAGACCGCCCGCGGTGAACAGTGATTGCCCCCCCAGCCCGCAGAAGCCCTAAATTACAGCCCGTATTTGTCGTGCAATTAGCCCGCTGAGATAGCACTCATAAATTAAGGCCTGTAGACTTACCAGTTGGCCGTTTATCACCCGGCGATGACCCTCTCTAGACCAGACGCTTGTTGTACAGAAAGAAAGAAGGGGCGTGTTCCAACTGTCTATATGTCCTTTGGCTCTTCCTTTTCGCTTGCACTGACCTCAGCATTACCCCAAACACTATATCACTGTTTTACGGCCGGATGGCCCGACCACGGACACTGCGAATCAAAGCCAGTGCACCGAGAGAAACAGCCTTCTGCTGACAGAAGCAATCTATCTGATACTCTCCTTTTCTTGCTTTATCTCTTGTGCTCCTTCAGACTTTCAGCGATCACGTTTTTTGCCTTTAATGTGAACTGAAAACCATCGCACATGCTCTTGAGAGATAGCACAGAGAGAGAGTGAGAGAGAGAGAGAGAGAGGGCGAGAAAGGGTGCTAGGGCCTTCGTCCGTGATCTCATTAAGTGGATCCTGCACATAAACCACACGACTGTTGCTCCAACAAAATAATTAGCGCTAACATTTTTCATGCGCAAATCCGCGGGGAGGTGTTTTGATATCAAACAGGGCAATTCATAATCATAACCAGACCTCTCGTATAGCAACGCTCCCTTAATCCACGGTGATCTGTCGAGTGCCCAGCTGTCTACATCTGAGTAAACTCTCACATCCCTGAGGGGGGACGCGCATCTGGACCAACTTCAGTTATAATGATCTCACCACTCTCTCACCTTGCAACCTTAAATTATAGAATATATTGCTGCTGGGAGATGGGGATTTGTTTTTATTTCATTTTCCGTGTGGGAGGCGTGTAAACCTTTAATCGCAACAGACACATTTCTTAACAGAAAGTCTGCGAGGAACCCAAGAGAGACGCGGAACACCGAGACATTCCGCTGGAGAAAGAAATGGAGCCAGTGGGTTATTCAAGCTCTTACCTTGGCAGGTTCCTCCATGTTCCTCATAGCCAGGGTTACACAAACAGTTTCCAATAGGCACCAGCCATTCCCCGTCTGCTCCACAGTACATCTTAGGAACCTCTCGTTCCTCCGAGTTGTCCACACAGGAACCTCGTACCTCCACTAGAGATGAGGTGTCCGCCCCTGTGGTGGTGTCAGGAAACTGGGCCAGGTTGCGTACGGTGAGGGGACATTTCTTATAGAAGATCCGTACAGACACCAGGGCGATGCAGGCACCGACATCCTGGAAGGCCAGGTAGAAGCCCTTTCGAGTCAAAATTCCCACATCTCGGACTTCCGTGTTCAGCTTCATGATGCGATCTCCTATGTCCACCTGCGTGAAGCTCTCGTCGGCCGCGATGGTGTCGATTTTGGTGAACTGGTTCTCTCGGATGTACCTCTCTTTGTCATTGTTGGACTCGTAATAGTAGAGGTTAAAGGTCTCCTTGCAGGTTCCCATGACCCCGGGAAGACTGTTGCAGTCACGCAGGGTGAATTTGATCTCGATGTAGACACGCTGCGCGCCGCCACGAGGGATCCAGTCCGTTCGGAGCCAGTTGTTCTGGTTGGGTTCCATTACATTGCATACCTGGTAGGTCCTGATTGGAGTATTCTTCTCATCCATGATGCTCACCTCCTCCCACTGAGAGAAAGAGAGACAGAGAGGTAAGTAAGCCTACAGAGATTCTGCTGGAGAGACGTTTTGTCTCAGCAGGTGCGCACGGTTTCAGGCCCAGAGCTGGAAATATTCCACAGACCAACAGCTGCAATGATGCAATGATTTCATTGATTACACTATGATAATGAGAATTTAATCACACATCTGTCAGCTTCTGCTCACTGTTTGAATGTTCTGCTCCAAAGCTTTAGACGAGTAAACTTTTAAATAATTAACCTTCACAGAGCAACGCATAATGAACTCTATTGTTTGAAAACTAAAAAAAAAAATCAGTGAAGCTATTAACAAATATTTAAAGATGACTATTTTTATACCCAGCAGAGCTAGAACGCTATGGTTTTTTAAAAGAATCGTTCAAGCTGCGATTTCTGATTAAAATAAACAAAACACCTATTGAGCAAGTACATAACAGTTCGTTGTTCAAAACGGTCTCCTCACCCAGATTCGCAACAGTAAGTTTATAATAATGATGTAGAATTTGAGGTGTTGGGTACAATTTTCCAGGAAATGCTCGTTTGGCTTCTTTTGAGTTCAACATACGTAATGAAAAACACGTAACGTAACCTGCAGCTGTTTCAAACAGAGATGGGGGCAGAGAAGCAAAAGTTACGGACTGCAGCTTTAATATCTACATAGTCAAATAAGTCCTTTATAGTGTGCTTTCCAAACTAGAGCTCTGTAAGTCAATATTTAAACTAACTTATAAGCTCCCAAAAAGTTGTCTTAGGGAGACAGAAGGTGTTGACATGTCAAATATTGTGTGTGGGAGAATGATGCTTCTGTAAAGCGCTCACTCTATATTTCACCGAGATCAAAGTATTTAAATACTCCAAATAATTATGTAAAGTATTCTATTCTAAATTCAGTGTATTCTAAATAAATGCACAGCCAAGAAGCATTTACAACCTTAACTTCCTGGTCACCATTAATCCTATATTAGACCATTATGATATGGGGCCTATGCATACTACATACTTCCTGCTGGTGAGAGTTTAAAACGAGGTGTGTGCAGTGATGGAAAGCTTTTGAAAAGGCCTGTCACGATCTATGACGCCTTCTTTTCTTCACGTTTTTACTCTTTGTGAGTGGTAAGAGCCGAAATCTCAGCTGTCACGCAGATAAAGCTGTACATTTGGCCTGATTGCATGAGGGAGGGGCCTCTGCCGGGACCCTGTCAATCAACCGGTGATGAGATAAAACAGCAAAGCGTTGGTAGGTTGGGGGGGGACATTTCCTCAAATGCCAAGTTCACCATTAAATCTGAAACTAACCAATCTGGGCACTGAGAGACAGAGAGCGGGCCAACCAAACAAGGCCTAATTGTGCTGTAATTAAACAAAACTCTGATTAAATTAAACCCATAATTTACTTCACAAAGTGCTCAATAGATCGATTTAGATATCCGGTGGAAGTATTTCAAACGCAGCTCCATAAGTTTGTGTTTGCTTGTTTTAAATCGTGTATAAATTCTTGCCTGCTTAAAAAAATGGTTCTACATTAGGATATTCGCGTGACCTTTATTACAAATGAATGTAATTAACCAGCAAAATTACCAATATTAATGTGTCATTGCAAGACTCAAGATGACATGATTATAATTATTAATTATGTAATCATATAAATTATATATTAGCCTGTAACTCAGCACTTACACAGCTAACTTAAATCTTAAAGAAAATTTACCCTTTTTTGAAGAGAAAATGTGCTTTAATTTAAACACCTGGTTTAATATGAACTTTTCGCCTTTCAGAAGACAAAAACATGATGTAGGCCTAAACGAAGCGTAAATAAAAAAGTTAAAATTCTCGACACGTCATCACAGGTCGCCTCACGTTATTCCATTGCCATATATTGACGTATCTCTCATTTTATGACCGCACCCCACAAATGGCCAAAATAAATGAACATAATTAAATGCATATCATTTAGAAATGAATTATCCGGAGTACAAGCACTTAAACTCGAGTCGTTTCTCAGTCTGTATAAAACATCAAATTACACAGAACGCAGCCATTTCGGATGTCGGCCTTTATAATTATGTATTGTGTAGCTCTCATTAGTCTTCGTGTGCCAGTTAATGCAAAAACTACCGATTGCACGCAGCGCTTGCGCTTCGCCTCTTAAGCGGTTTTCCACCACTTTCGGTGCGGTTTTGGCCTTACAGTTATACACCGTAGCTTCTAGCTGAAAATACAGTGCGACGGGCAGTTCCGCTGTGGTCAAAAATGTTATTTAATTTGCCTTGTCTGTTTTCTTTCTCCCGTGCGAATATGGTTTCCAAGACAATGTTTTAAGGCCATAGCCTCGTAATGAGACGTAGGCGGTTGTTGTGCACGCACATAAACCAGCAAAAGCAACATTTTCTTTTCTTTGAACTTACCCCTCCTTCCGTCGGACTCGCAACCCATTTCAGTTCGCCCTGCACAGTTCTGGAGTCCAGCAGCGTCACTGCGGAAAGACAAGATGCCATCAGTCAGCGATGATGGATGATCAACGTCCAGCATCTATCATGACTACATCCAAGTTGCTTTTAAGTCACTTGTTTCTACGCCACACCATTGTTCCCAACTGCACGAATAGTTATTGCAATCTTTGGGTCCTCGAAAAATTAAGTCTACGGAGGTTATTAATTTAGCAATATTAGTAATGCATGCTTACCGTATTTAATTATTTTCTGTCCTAAATATATTACATGTAATTATTTCATTGATAGCAATGCATTGTTACAATCAGCGATTTAAAACCGACTATTGTCCAAGCTAAATTAAGTCCAGTGAGGGACGAAAAATAAGCAGTGCGGTGTACTTATACCACGAATATGCAAAAGTCTTATGTTTTTAAACATACGTTTTTTTATCTTTCAAGCGTTTAGAAATTTAAAACTCGCCCGCAGTTTTAACACTTTCATTTGGGTTCATTATAAATGCACATTTGACCGCAGCGCTAAACGGTGCTCCTAAATCTCCCGTATTTTCCGCCTTTTCACAATACCCCCCAAAAAAACCCTAATAACCCCACACAACATCCTTAAATTGTGTGCGGTCGGTGTAACGCGATAGTTTTATGAGTTAAAGACTATCCGTACAATCAGACTGTGCTGTTTTTGCGCGTCTTTGTTGGTTATGATGAGAGACTTGCTTTTACTCGCAAGTTCGCGTAAGACTACAAAGCGAAACAATAAATAAATCAAGCAAGATACGTTTTCTTTCATTCCTTTGGTGTTGACAATACGTTACTCATAATTTACACGATGGTTTTCCATACGCATGTAATGAAATTAGTGCCTGCACATTCCAATAAAATTAGAAATTGTATGAGACGGTGCGAGTCTTTATTAATAGTCCGAGTGGAACTTCGTTGAAAACAACGGCTCGGTCTTCCACCGGGACTGCGGATTTGGGTACGACAGACACTTGGAGATGCCCAAACAGACCTTAGAGTAGAAAATGTTTTCATTCCACCGCGTTGACGGGATAAAGTCCCGGAAAAGAAGGAATAAAACGGATGGCATTAAGACAAACACCATGTAGCACTTTACGCGGTCCCAAGTCGTAACCCCAACGCAAGAACGCAACTCTTGAATAAATTGTGCTCCTTTTGGTAAGCCCTTACCTTCATTAGGAGGGTAGACCCGTGCGGTTATTGCGCTGATCGGTATCCAAATTATTAGCGCAGAAGTCGCCGTGAACACAAGCGCAGCCATTGGTGTCATTTAGATGTGCGTCTCCTTCGCTCCGCGCACGGACCGAAGTTGCGTCTATCCCAGCGGAATAAGCGTTTGAGAGTGATGCATAGAGCGCTCTGATCAGCGCCGAGGGGCGGATCTTTACTGCCTGACGCGGCTGTCACAGCGAGACACCAAAAGTCAACAGTCTGTCTGTTCGGGTAAATAGCCAGCCCATTTTTGCAGGTATATGTTAGTTAAATTCCATGGACATAAAACGTCTTTTTTCCAAGCTTTAGCGCAGCATACCAAAACAAAACAGCGCGCTTGTGTCCTAAAGACTGTACGTGTGAGAAAAAGACGGAGAGGAAAAGGAGAGAGAAAGAGAGAGGTGTTTTTCTAACGCCGTGTCTATTAAACATATAGCATGCTTCGATATTTATGAGAAATACCTTGGTCATAATTATTATAGCTGCGTACGTCATATACAGCACTGTAATGAGCATGCAAGTCGTCAAACTGAAGTTTAACAACCGCAGTCGGAAGAACAAGCGCGCCGTCTAGCGTTGGCCATTTATCCTATAATCTACAACACCATCGCCTAAACTAGTCTGTTTTTATTACACCTAAGTCACGCTTGAAATTTTGTCATTGCTAAGTAATAATTTATTCTGGGCGCACAGACGACTCCAATAGTTATTAAAAAAGCATGATTAATCATTAAAAGCAGAAAAACGCATCAAGATGTCATTTGCACACCTACTTTGCACAGTGACGTACAGAGTGCAACGATTTCAGTACGTCGGGAATCGCAACGCGATTAAAACCAGGAGGTTTTAATATCAGTGCGGGATCCTTTACGCACTTTTCTGTACGCCTACACTTCACGACCTTTCCTGCACGTCAATCAATCGTTTGTGTGACGCCCACAACCAGAGCTGCGCACCGAACGCCTTTCCATCACAAATCCATCAATAGCAGCTGATTTCGCTTCACGCCACGCGGTGACTTACTGCGGCCCACCTGATGAGCCAATCCACATCCTGTCACGTGTGGTGGACCTGACAGTGTGCTGACGACTTTGACAACAGTGTGTTTGCATATGGATGCACTGCAAGGGAGAGTAACTGTCTGAGTTATTGGGTGCCGCCATTGAGGCCGACGGAGCTGATAGAGCGAAGTCAATGTTTATGCTTGAAACATTAACAGGGGTAGCACTTCACCGTCGTGTCGCTGTATGATAAATGCTTGTGTCTGGCATGCAGAGAGATAGCGCAGCACGCTGTTTTTGATCTGACACTTAAATAACTGTGCGATGCTCTTATCTATACAGAAAACAGCTATGTGTATTTAACTTAACATAAGCTATATAGAGTAAGTTATGCAGTGGGAACTTTTCACTGACAAAACTCACCTGCCACTTTTTCTAGTTCTCTTACAATATGTCTCAAATGTACATGGCAGGGACATCCTTCTTAAATGAGAAAGGCAATATACAATGTAACTCAATAAACAATAATTAAATGATACATGTATTAATGTATACATTTATTAACTTAGCAGAAGCGTACAGCCAACTTACAAGCACCTTTTACACACCGTTTATCAAAGGAAGAAACACTATTACCAGTGTCGCCATTTTCTAATAAACCTATTAAACAGTATTTTTATGATTTATTATTTTAATCAAGTGCCTGCAGGTGTGATAATAGTCTCAGCAGTTTGATGCTTTCCGCCACTGAAGGTCAGTGTGTGTGTGGCTGGTTTATTTTGTGGTTTATTTTCCCATTGCCTTCCAAAGTCTTCCCAAATCTTTCCCAAGTCTTCCCAGACTTTAACATTCACGTTTTGTCTGAACACGGCCGGGACTTCCTGTTTACGTTTGGGCCACAAGAGCGACGTTTTTGTTCTTTTCCATATGCGTTTGGGGCCTCCGCGGGACCTCTCGTATTTAATAACATTAGACTAAGGAGCAGGTGACGCTTACGACTCGGTCTCTAGGGCCACAATCGAGACGCTTTGTGTCGACGCCGTTGCTCCGGCGAAACCATCTCGCCTGACATAATGCAATCGGGCGGAGCATCTGGCGTTCCGAGAGGGGCGCCCAACATCGATTGTCACTCAGTTCGACGAAGAGAATGGCGTTTTATTTCCTTGATGTGCACGAAAGACTGCGCAATCATAAAGACCCAATTAGTCGGCGAGGGGGCGGTTCACTTATAGTGGTCTTAGCCAATCACTTTTGCCTATATCGGTGAAGGCCTATTGATCGCGTTATAGCCAGTGGGCGGAGAATCGCCACAGGCGGCAGTGAAAAAGGGGTGTGTTTGTGCAAAGCTGTGCTCTGGGCCGTTGTGTTTGGTCATTTGTGTCACCGTTTTTTTGATTGATGACCGTCAGATCATTTTCTATTCTCTTCCTGGATTCTCAGGTCTCCTGACTGAACTCCCTGGACGGCGCCCCCACATTCTGTTTTGTTCTCCGAGCCCCAGATGGCATCTGCCCACACATCTGTATTGTGCGATACTAACACAGGCTTCCACACAGAGCACACCCTGGACCCCCAAGGGACACCGTGCGGTCAGTAATTACCAACTTTGAACAAGACAGAGTCATCTACCCCCTGTACGCCTGACGTTTCGCCCTCTTCGAATTTTTAAAACATACGCATGTATCGGATAGAACTTCTAACGCGTACATCTTGCACACATGCAAACACTGAGTGAGTGATTGATTGGTTACAATGTAGTAGAGGATATATAATAGATGAATGCAGGCAGGCCAAATTAAAAGGATGGGCTCAGCAATCTGGAGAAGTGTGTGGGTGTTTGTGATGGAGGAGGAACAAAGAAACTGAAGAAAAGGTTTTGGCAGTTTTTTTTCCAGAAGGCTACAAATCCCTTTTACAACATGAGCCTTAAAATACAACATGAGCATTTACTTCACCTCCAGCACCTACGATTGAGATGTGACCCACTCCATTAAAATAGGGGATTGATTGGTTTCCACTCGTCTATAAAGACGTACGGTTACTAGATGTTTCTATAGTCATTCAGGGAAGCCAGATGAAGAGAGAAAGTTTCTTTGTCTGAACGTGCTTATCTTTTAGCACATCCCAAAGACTGCGCTGATCACTCCGCATAGAGCGTTCGTCCTCATTCTGATAAAAAAACGAGGACTGAATCGCGCTCCTCATGTCTCCTGTTCTCCATCTCTATACGTGATTTTCCCCCAAAACCCTTTTTGTTTGAGATAGAGTCCCGCTCTCTTCCCTCGAGTATGTGAATGGATTTCAGACTGCAAATCAAACACAAAGCTATCGGCCTTCTCTGCTGTCTCAACAGCTTTTCCCTGTGTGGAGGAGAAATCAATGGATAGCGTAAGAGCTTCTAATCACAGACAGAAGAAAAGTCCCTGATGTTTTCCAACTACAGCCATCAGATACCCAACAATCAATGTATTGTGCACTCGCCTCGAGTTTGGCCTGTTTTTATGTAAATGCTAAATACCCAGAGAATGCTAAAACTCCACCGCTATACGCAACATCTGTTTTGTAGACTCTGTCCCACACGTCCACCAATTGTCATCGGCTTCACGGCACCGAAGAGCTTTCAAAACCCATAGGCATTAACATGCCTCAACAGAATCAACAATCTTGAAGTGTGACCACCTTTAAAACGAAGGAAACGTGTTCTCCAGACCTCCACTGGCAAACATCCCACAGTGGTGTGGACGGAGAGCCACACGACTTCAAGGTTTGCAGTAGTGTGGCCGCTATTTGCTAATTCCTCTCTTCTTAAGAGTTTTAAATAACAGCCTGGTGCCAGCCACAACCCCAGAGCAGTAAAGCAGCCCTCAGATGTGGCGCAATGGCCACACGGTGAAGACGGATGTAGTTGTAGTAGTGCTGGGTGTCCTACAGCGCTTCAAAAATAAGCAGTCATGAGAACAGCAGAGGCTTTACTGTCTGCCCCATCGCACCAGGCAGCTCCGTCTGGAAGGAGGGAAAAAAAACGTATGAATGAGAGACGAGAGGGAAAGAGCGCGTCAACCGTGACTGTAAAACACATTACAATATTCTGATATTCTAGAAAGCTCCATAACCTCTTTCTCTGTGACTTATGTATGCCATTGCTCAAACAGCAGGACATGAGATTTGTCACGGAACACTGTACTCTGCCTTTTGTCATAGAACTGAGCTAACTGCCATGACTGTTGAACGTTAACCCAAACCTCAAATGATTTTAAAACGATGCCTTACGTCTCTTTGTTTAAACGTTCTGCGCCATTTGTCCGAATCAACGTTTCAATAACGCTGAGGTAACATTTGACGCGCAAACCAACAGCAGGTGCTGGAAAACAGTTAGCCGTTTTATTGTTGCAAAAGGGCTGCCGTGCCAACTGCGCAATACGCGAGGTCACGTTTAGATGAACACGCTCGGTTATAAGCACTCAAGGCATAAACACACACAGACGTATGCGCACACAGTAACCCAGACAAGCAAACACAGACATATGGAAATGAACAGACATCCGCGTACACACACACGCATGCCAAGTAGCAAACTGACACGCACGTGTATCGCACACACCCGCAGAGTGGGACGGAAAGCAGCCAGGTAGCGGGTTTCACCACCGCCAGGACCCTAATAAATCATCGCATGTAGGCCTTGAGTTCTTGAGACAGCAGCTGACTGGATCTTGGAGCGTCAGCCACCTAGTTAGATATGTAAATATCGCATAATGGCGTAAAGAATTCCGTCCACAATGCCTTTTCCCATCTGTTCATCTTGGCATATTGATTTTTAAAGCAGGGCTTGGAACATGGAGTACTTGGAACAGTTTCCAAGTCACCGCTTCAATTCGCCAGAAATTACAAAGGCTACACTGTGAAAACCATTCATATATCATTCTATCATTACATGGTTTCTTACGTCCGCTTCGACTACAACAAGGCGAAGGTTGCGCCGGCGCTTTGCTCCCAGGCAAAAATACAACTTCAATTTTAGCAGCTTAAATTATCGATTTCAGCGTTGTGGATAAGTAAGGAGGGAGGAAAGACAAGGAGAGGGGGATTTGTAAATCGCGCTTACAGTTGTACCATGCTTGAGAAGCTGTGGAGGTGAGCTGCCTGGGTTTGGTCGGCTGAGATGAATGAGAAATCCATGATCTGTCTGAGTGATTTCATTAAGAAAGCGAGAGACGGGGTGCCAGTGTTAATTACTGACAGCGCGGCAGTGCTAAGCTGCCACAGATACGTGCGATCAGAGCAGTTTTTAATTACCGCCGTCGTAAAGTGAGCCACGTTTACAGTAATAACATGATTATGATATGAATATTGCAGCGTGAGTGGAGGCATCGTCTCACACTTGGTAATATTTTACGCACCGACTGCGGTAATTAGTACGGTAATCATGCTGGCATGCTTACTGATAAACAAACAAATTATTTTGGTATTACTGTGACCTTCAGAGAGGCCCCGCAATGTGATTCTCTGTGGTGAAAATTGAGAGCATACGAGTTTATTGTGATCAGAACAGAGAGAGAGAGCGAGAGCGAGAGACTGAGAGAGAGAGAGAGAGAGAGAGGGAAGCAGCTTTTTAAAATAAAGTTATTATATATGCATGATTCTACAATTTTGGGTAAAAGAAGGACTCTTCTAATGATCAGCTTTCGAACCGTTTTTAAAATATACACAGATTGTGCATATAAATATCAAATGAATTGAAAATGTATTTTTGATTTTTTATTAAAATAAGCGCACCGCAGAATTTTGTGAATTTAAAACATGCTTATTGGAAGTTGGATGGGGTATGTGAATAAAATTTAAATCGCTGAATTCCAGGAACTCTAACCTTGAGAAAAATGATTTTATTAGCACTTAAAACTCCAATCCGTAACTTTAATACAAGCGTTTTAAAATCAGTTATTGATCAACGACATGACAGATCAGTGTCGACTTAAAATACATAAATATATATAAATATGTAACATATAATGAAAATGACAAAGTAAACTACAATTTTGTGTTTTAAACAGAGATGGCGATAAACGTTACGGACTGGAGCTGTAAATGAATGCGATTATAAAAGGTTAAACTATTAAAAAAGATTAAAAAACTAAATCACTTATGTGTGAATGTGCTCGTGTTTTAGTTTAAAGAAAATAAAGACGTGTTGGTGGTCTTGGTCTCGTCCAACTGTCAGCGGTCTGCCCAGCCTCACCGTGAGGTCACCAGCTGACCCCTCTGGCTCCACCACTCGCTCGGTTCCCATGATGCCTGTGGCTTTCTTTTCAGCACCTGACCTGCCAAGGTGAAGGACCAAGTTTCAGGCCTCCGAGAGCTCAGATAAGACCCGCCTCCAAAAATACCTCTCAACAGCCCAGGAGAGCCCCAATGCGCCATATGTCTCCAGCAACCAGGAGAAATATTGTATTCAAACCACGCTGTTTCCTAACCAGGCGTGACGCAACTACTGTCCAGCGTTGAGTCATTTTTCTGTCCACAATGAGCGAAAATGCTGTGCGAAGCAACAAAGTCACACAGCCAATCAGAAAATAGCTGAAGTATTGGAACACACTGTTTACAACTGTGAGGCGTAATTTTGGACCAAAAGAATTTCACTGTGGGAGGGGCTAGCCAATAAACAAACAATCAAGAAAATGTCCTGTCGCTTCTGGCATTCATAGCTAGACAAAATGAACATTGAAGGGATAAACATTTTTCCTATTGCTTTATTCATGCCTGGTTAAAACAGTGTGATACTAACTTGACGTTTGAGTTTTTTCACTACACGTTTGTGTCGGACATTTACGTTACTGCTCGCCATAGCTACACCACGAACAGTAAACAACACAAACCACAATTAAAAACAACAGAAAACCTTTCCCTAAACAGGAAACTCGCCTATGACAGCATTGAAAGATGATTATACATTACAAGCCTCACAAGCTGTAGAGGAAAACAGCACAGGACTTTATTTGATTTACAGCGTCTCAAATACAGCATACTGACGGTCGGTCCCTTGTGTCGTCTTTGTTCTCCACCACAGCAATTTACTAAAGGAATGCGCTGCCTTCTGCCTGTTCCTGAAACCCGCTGTTTCTCATGCGCTCGCTCCCTTCGGCTCTCTTAAAGTTCAGTTTCCATTTAATTGCAACAGCGTCTATCCTTCTCAGTGTGTCTCTCTGAAACCTGACTCTGTCTACAGTCCATTTGTGTCCCTCCACCTTTCCTTACCGCTACTTTGCTTCAATTAGTTCCCATTTGCCAGAGTGCATTAAAATTCTTTAGCCCAATTTTGAGCGAACGGTCCGCAGTGAAAGACTTGCTTTGGCTGTATCAGGTACTGTACTTGGACACGGTGCTGTGGGGGCCAAAAGTTTGGCTGTATTAAACTAACATTTCTGTGTTTAACTGAGCTTTAGTAAAAGTATCATGGTATTACCATCACCCTACCATGATATTGTCATATTATGTTTGTACAGGCACAGAGAAGACACACAACTGCCTAAAGTGGTCTAAATGTATTTAACATAAATATATATAATCTATGGAAGGTGCAGGACCATATATGCTTGTCCAATCGTTGCATTCAGTCAAAATGCAATGATAGTTTGACAGGCAAGCAGAACATCCTATGTATCTGCATACCTCTGGAGAGGTGTGGATTTAGAGAGCGCTTTGAAGGGAGGGTGGGAACTTTGTTTCAGAGCTAGATTGCTATCGCTAGCCTGTCCAAAAGTGTCCACTGTGTCTTAATATAACTTGTAAGCCATCGCTAGCTTTGCTTTCTCTTACAACAGACAAGACACACGACTGCGGCCCAGTTAGCACATGTGCATTGCAGAAACATCATCTGCAAAGGATTACACTCTTATTTGTATACTGGTGTCACATTTGTGTACAAACATGTGATAAATATTAAAAAGGGCAGATTCACGTACATTCTAAACCATTAATGTCACAAAAACTTTTGCTGAACATCTTTTTAACGTCCAGCAGGGAACATTTCAGCAACTTGTTGCAGATGAACAAACATCCTGAAAATGACATCACCCAGACGACAGCTCACACTTTGAGTAGATGTTTCTGCGGCGCACACGCGCGGAGGAGCGGCAGACAAACGCGCTTGCTAAGCGCACGTCAATCTATCAAACGTCGGTCACAAAGTGGCGACTTTTTAGGCCTTTGGGGTTCTTGAGTGCAAATAAACCGGGTCATGACGGGCTATTTGTTACATGTATATTGGAACGCTAAACGATCTACAACAGCGAGTTTGCCCTCTACATACTCCTGAAGTGAAATATTTCACTCTTCCCCTCTCGTAACATATCCCTTCCAAGTACATTCACAAGCACTGCATTTATTCCCACTGGCTACAAGCATGTACTTTAATTCTCATCTGTCTTGCTTGTTTGAATTGTGCTGGTGATGAATGATATTTATTCGACTCTGGACCTTGAGGTAGCCACATTTTAGCAGCCATTAATAATGTCGATGGCACGGCCGCGGCCACAGAGGGGCTGGTAATCTGCGAATGGGCGTGGGTACATTTGGTCTGGGGGTCAGTGTGTTTTCCAAAAGCTTGCTTCCAATCCGCACTCCAGTCTGATCTCCTCTTGCACGGAGGCTCCTACGGAGTCAATCAGAGGGAAAAGGAGAAAGAAGGAGAGAGAGACAGATCACCGCAGGGTTGTTTTGTTCTGGACAAAGTGTGTTTAAAGCTTTACCCGACACTAAAAGAGGGGATAGAAAGAGGTTTCAACTGCGCTCCCACTCCCTGTCCTGGCTCTTCCTGAAGGGAAGGCGTAACAAAGGACAGCCTCGCCCCCTGCGGTTCTCTTCGGAGTACGTGGGAGTACCTGTGAGACACAAAGCCCAGCTCAGCAGAGATCTGTGGTTTCAGATCTACAGACCGATTTTCCACAGTTGTGTCATGACATCTGAGTAAATATCTCCATATGGAGACCAAAACGCAGTCACACACACACACACACACAGCCAACATAACACATGGTAAATTAAAAGCACAATGTACACTGGTGCCACTAGATGTTTGTGTGTTCAGCCAAAACATATATGCGCGCACACACACACACACAGCACACACAAAATGCACACACAGGCCTTCCATTTTCCTAGTTAGACCAAGAAGCACTTCCATCACAACTGGAGCTGGCAAGCAGTCGAAAAATCGGAATGTGGTCTGAGGGGAACAGAGAAACCACAGCACCACCGATCCAAAATAAACTAAAATGTGTTATACACACACACAAAAAGACACAGAAACACAGAGACGCTTATAAATACACTTTTACAGACCCTGTACTTAAAAAAATCATTTTCTTAGTCAGTATTAATCAGTATTGTCAGTATTGACATAGTCAGTCTTGTTTTCCAGTAAAAATTCAAAACATCCGTACAATAGGACCCATTTACATGTAAAGTAAATTGAGATTTTTATCTCGAATATTTTGTTGCGGGCAGATCCATCAAGCAGTGTTATATGCTTCTTTATCTAAAACTATTTCTACAACATTTTTGTTGAATTTGTAATTCTTATAGCTTTAGTATTTTTACGGACGAGTATTAATTGAGAAAACACACATAATATTTTTACTTTGAAAAATCCTTTTTGTCACACAACAGCTGTGTGACTAAACTGCAAAACAGTTAAATATTCTTAAAAATGCAAAAAAACTAGAAATAAATGTTTTATTACATACACTTTTACAACATCACACACACTTTTTCTTGAACACATTTTAACCTAAGATGATGTTAAAAATAAATTCCCCATTTCTAGTTAACTACCCTTTTCTCTAAATCTGTTGGCAGATTTTTCACACTTGTTTTAAACACAAACCTTAATTAATTTTGTTACGTTCTTAATTTTTAAACGTTCTTTCTAAAAATGTACTGAAACACAACAAGTCACACAAACACACACTCACTTTTATGCACAAATATACACATTTACTTTTCTGTTTAAATTAGGACATTCCATAGACTTCTATTGTTTATATACACAGCTAGTTATCAACACTATAACCTAACACTAACCCACACTCTAACCCTGACTCTAACAGATCATTTGCATTTCTACAATAAAAAAAGTTTTTTTATAGTATATAGGTTGTGGTATATTTTATTGCAGGCATATTTGTCAGGTTTTGCTGACCTTTGGGTACATATTTTCCACAATATATGGTAAACACACACACACACACACCCTCACACACACTTACACTCACACCCTCACACACACACACACACACACACACACTTACACACACACTCTTACACACACACACTCTCACACACACACTTACTCATCACACTTACACCAAGTGTGATGATACTTTTGCTTATTCTATTGTACTGAGAATGTCACCATGGACTCAAACTGATCTTTTCTTCAGCCGCGTAAAATAATCAAATCTCTGAGCTCGCTCAAACACACACACACACACACACACACCAGTGACAAATTTCTGCTTCATATCGGCATGCTTCTCTCAGACCATTATACCACTGTAATCTCTCATTTCATTTGAGGTGATTGTCATGCGCTCTTGAATACAGGGTGGTCTCTTAGTGCTGTCATCATTCATGACAATGGCTGCACATCTGCGCTCAGCAAACACGAGTTACGACCAGATTACAATCCCTATTCAAGCCCTGCGTTATCTCAGGGTAATCACGATCAGGCTACTGCAGAGTCCATCAACAGACCCCAAAGCATGTCATTACCGTTTAGGGCTTGTGGTTTGGTGCTTGTTCAGAGAATGACCCATTGACAAATTGAAAGATTGTATGACAACGACACCAACCTCAATGTCATTTCCTGTCGCTGTGTGAAAGCCGTTTACTGTTCACCAACACAAGCGAAACAAATAGAGTCAAAACCTGTTGAGAACAGGTGAGGGTCATATTTCACCCTAAAATTTAAAATTAAAATACTTTATTTTGCTAGAAGAAAATGAAGCCTTTTTTAAGGGGCATTAGGATATTTGCATTGTGATATTATTTTTACGACAATTAAGCGTTTTCAACCGCATTCGCTACTTCATAAGGCAAAAGAAAATGTCATTTTCATTATTGTAATACAAATAAATTTAGTTTAATATTTATATGTCAGGGCAGAATTTGTTGAATTACCTTTATTTTTGTTATTTATTTGTTTGTTTGTTTTGGTCATTTTCTTATGTTGGAACTTTTATAACTTTGTACAGCAGTTTTTATGTTATCGCTTCTTTGTTTCCCGACCTTGTAGGTCACTTTGGATAAAAGTGTTTGCCAAATGCCTCAATGTAAATGTTTATAACTATTAAATTAAACAAATACATTTTTACTGTATTACAATAATAAGAATCGTGGAATGTGGGAATTACGAAAAAATCCAGACACCAGATATTAACAGCATTTTCACTTCATTGTGCTTAATTTTCATACAAATGTTTTTTTCTTAGCAGTCCCAATATGCACCTCCTTTTCTTTAGGCAAATTACACTGTTCCATTTTATCTTTTGATTTTCCATCCGGACCCGTTTCTGTGGCGTTCATTCATCTGCAGCTCACCGGCTTTTCTATACTGTAGTCTATAGACAGTCTTAGCCGGCTAACCCACCAGAGAGATCTCCTCTATTTATACAGGTCTCTCTGTCTGTCGTACTGTCTCTCTCTCCCTCTCAGCTTCAGTACACACAAACCCACGATAGAGTGACACCAAAGAATATACATTCTGTCATGGTCTTTTATACACAAACAAAACTTCTTTCCTGCATACATAAGTAACACATCCACGCGCACAAACACACACAGGCACACAGAGACCCACTCTCGGCTGCACACACACACACACACACATTTCAGCCTGCCGCCCACACGGTGTGAGCTGAAGGGGGAGGAAGTGACAGTTAGCCGTGGAATGCCTGCTGTGTGTTTCTCACTTCGCATGCATTTTTTGTTTCTCTGCCATACACATACAATGACAAACACCCGAGGACTTCTACAGAGTGACAGAAGCCTTAGAAGATTCCAGCATGTATTCTACAGCAGAGAAAGTTACTGTATTGTGCTGCACCCTCCCTATGGATTAATCCACATGGAATCTGAGCCCTGACCTCTGCAGATTTCAAACGCCCGTCATTCACCGAATTGTATGCATCAACCGCCCCTTGCGTGCTCGTTTGTGAATTTGTTTGGCTTTATTTAATTAGGCTTTAGCTATCGCTAATATTACACGTTTTAATCGATTGCACCAAACCGTCGAATCTGTGCTGAAAATTAAAACAACAATCAGCGGATTCAAGCTGTGCCTGCAACATTTCCGTGGGTTACTGCAAATCGTACATACATTTAATCCAACATAAACTCAAGCGTGCTCACATGTACGCTGAGAGTGTTTAGTAATAAAGCATAAAGACAGGCAGAGAAATATGTAAACGACCTTCTGGCAGTGTGTGTAATTTATGGCTTTTATAATTGCCCGTGAAGATACGGCTGTGATGTAAAGATGAAGTGTATTAACCTCTGTCGCACTCGTTCGGAGGAGGATAATGTAAACTCACATCACTGCTCGGCCTCTCTGACCAGCCATCGCTTATTTTTCTGGCTCTCTGAACAAGATGCCCCACTCTTCAGATAGCCCATCCTTCTCATCCGTCACTCCTCCCGCCGGAAAAAACTCTCGACACTCAAAATGGCGGATGTAAGCGCAGAAGTTCTGCCTTTCGGTTAAAAGAACCAATCAGCTTTTAGATAGAGCTTGTTGACTCAAGAACATAATTATGCATTAACAAGACCAGCAGGAAAAACCCAGCTTCATCTGCAAGCTTAAAAGATGGTGTCATAAAAAAATTTATGACACCATTGTTTCAGATTTTATTGATGACTTTAATGGAGTTCGAAGCGATTAAAAATTATGTCTAGTTATTACTAATTGCATTTTAAGTAGGCCTGGGAGTACTTGGACCTCGGGTTCGAGCCCCCCATCATGAGCCGCAAACCAAATCTATTTACCGTCATTCTACGCATTACAAAAGCACGTGAACCTGTATTATTTAAATCTGATCTTGATATTTAATTAGAGCTTTTGTTCTTTCCCCATTTTAAGAAGACAGCTGCACTGGTTTGCCAATTACTGTACTAACATTAAAAAATATTGCATTAAAAAACTTGCCACCCAATGGTGCTTCTAACATGACCGGCAGGTAAACTGACTTATATAACTGACTTATACTGACCTATGTAAACTGACTTAGAAGCTTTGCTTATATTCAACTATGGACAGTATTTTTATGGCACAGTGACTAACACAGTGCATTCTGTATACTGGACATTTTAGCAAATGAACCAGGTTATTCCATCCATACAGAAAATCTGCATACTCTGCACAATGCAAAAATGTATGTATGTATGCATGCATGCATGTATGTATGTAGAAAACATATTCATTGACCTCAAATTAATTCCACCTACAGAAACATTAAAATTCCGTCACCTAGTAAAGTAGCCCTGCATCAACAGCAGAAATTAAACAAGTTTAACAGCGTCGTGTGAGTCAAAAGACAAACTTAATATATCTGCTTTTAAACTCTGAGGTTGCCTGCCAGGCATTCATTAAAAAAACATCACTGTAAAACCGCTTTATGATCATTTTTTACAAACTGAGGGATGGGTTGAAATTATTTTCGGTGGTAATCGAACGCATGCCAGAGATGCTGTCCGTAAAGCCAAGCTAAAAATCTAAATATCCCAGAATTCCTTTACAACAGAAGGTAGCCGTTTGCAGAAGTCTTAGTCTCTGACTATCAGAGAGACATCTGTCTGCTTCAAGTGTGTTCCACATTCTCTGATGTGTTGTTGTGATTTATGCCATTGCGTCTTTACATATGTCATTATATCTGTATGTTTTGTGTCTCTTCCAGCTTACACAAAAGAGAGCTCAAGAACTGAACGTTTTTAATCTAATGGGTAAATAAATTGTACACAAAGAAATAAACTTTAGCTACGTCGTCTGCAGGCCCAGACAAAATCTGCTTTTTTATTTGCTAGCGAAACACCTTTATCGGTTATCTGTCTACAATCATTTTTGGACTGAAATTAGACATGGTAACGTGTTAAACAGCTGAGGGTTGTATGCTGTAATTAGTATATGGAAGCATTATCAAACTAGCCAAACATGTAATAAACAAACAAATAAGGGACCTCTACACTAGTTTACACGCAGACACACGCAGACACACACACAGTTTGTGCTGCTATCTTTGTATCAAAGGTACAGATTCAGAACATGAGACTACATACTGTAAACCTCTATGCTAGTTTACACACACACACAAGATGGCACACATGCACAATCCTGTGAGGGGTCTGCATTAAATTTCCATACATCACGGCAATAATTAATCGCATGGAATTCTAATGAAGTTTATCCAATGAGTCACTGAGACGGACACAAGCCCACCAACACACACACACACACACACACTTTGTGTGTGGCTGCTACTGTAGAGCTGCTTATGCAAACACGTTAGCGTTCTGTGCAGCATGCTAACATTTGCTCAACGTTGTCCTCCTGTGCAACCAAAAACAAACACACACTGCTGGCCCAGAGGAGCACAGGACAGAGTGGCACAATAAATCAAAGTGCCAGACTTGACACACACACAGACACACAGACACACACACACACACACACAACACACACACAGACACAGATACACACAGACACACACAGACACAGATACACACACACAGACAGACACACACACACACACACACAGACAGACAGACACAGACACACACACACACACACAGAATCTGCAGGCAGAATGAATCTTGACAAGCGCCTTCTTGGCATGTGTGCTTTGTGTTTTGGTGTTGGGAGTAGAGAAGTAACATAGATAACAGATGGATTTATGACAGGGCTTAGGCAGGGATTAGGGCACCTCAGACCTAGATGATTGCACGGCTTATCATGTCACCTTTAGCTTTATCACAGACATGCGCTTCTGAAAAGACAGCCAGAGAGAAAGGGAGCGAGAGAGTAAGCGAGAGTGCAAGCGAGAGAGCCAAAGACATGGACAAAGAGAGAGAGAGAGAGGTAAGGGGAAGAGGAACAAAAATAGAGAGAGAAATAAGGGGGAGAGAGACAAAAAGAAAGACTATCTCGGTTAAAAAAAACAGCTTAGACCAGCATGAATGTTCATGCATGAAAATCTTTCCACATCTTTCCATAAAATTTTCACATTTCTCGTCTGCCAAATACATGAAACCTCCAGGCAAAAACAAGCGCTACTGGCTAATCAAGGCCAATAAACCCAACGCCAGTCACATCAATCAATCAACACACTGTTCACATGCAGTATGAGCACTTACACACTTACACACTTACTGCACCCTCTACACACAACACCAACATTTTACTGTTAATCAGAATATTTACTTCATACTTTAATATTCACTTTATAATGACTAAAAAACAGGCATTACAAAAAGCACACATAGTTTAACTACTAAACCATTCAGAACTAGAGAGAGAGGCTGTGTGTGTGTACATGTGTGTACATGTGTGCGAGTGAGAGAGAGTGTGTATATGTGTGCGTGTGTGAGAAAGAGAGATTGAGAGAGACAGTGTGTGTTTGTTTGTGTGTGCGCGAGTGAGACACTGACAGAGAGATGAAGTATGATCTTGTTTCAGTTCTTCGTCTGCGTTTCTCTATTCATTGCATATGCGCGACTCTCGGGCTCTGATGTCTCTGAAAGCTAAACTTTTACACTGACACTTTTATAGAGTTAAAAACGGTGCTGCCTCTGGCACACGGCCCTTCTCACAGGAAGTAAAACCTTAAATAATCATTCATTGTTTTTAGTGTCCTTTACATCATTCATAGCTGTCATCTCACCGGCTTTATTGGGCAGAATTTATCACAAACTACAAAAATCATTCCTAGAATGAGAAATAGTTGATTACTTTAAACTTGGATCACTGCCCAAGTCTGAGAAAGGAGAAGGAATTGGTTGTGTCATGACAAGGTAATGCCAGCTTTGATATTCTTCCCTAGATTTATGGTTCTGTGTTCACTCTGTCTATTCTCAGTAACAAATCCCCTACTTAAGCTTTTGGCCAAAGCCTTTGAGGTGATTTTAATGTTAAAAGCATTTTTGATGACAAAGTTGAACAAATGCCACCAGGAAATGACTAAAACAGTTCCATTCAGTCTGATGGTATCAAAGTGAAGCGGAATACTGATGGCTTAGACAACCAGCCCTTGAAAAATTTCACTGTAGGCAAAACAAGACAAACTCTCCGTGTCTCTGGCGCCCCCTGAAGGTAACTATTGATAAATCGTGCAAAAGCTCCACAGTAATTCTCAACTTTAACTTTAACCACGCCGAAATCAAGTGGCAACCCCGCCACCGTTTATCGTACAAAAGCAAACATGTCTTAAAATCAATTATATGCAAACTCATAACTATATTCACTATATTTGATGCAAAATGAAGCTATTTATCAGGCTCTGTCATTCGTAAGTCGCCTGCTGAATACATACATTTTAATGTAAAGAATTTCCAATTATAAGCAATCATTGATATTATTATTGGGTTTGTTTTAAAATGTTCATTAAACACACACGAACAGTTGTCAAGCCCAACGTGAGCTCGGCCCTGAAAACAACATGTTGCATTATTTTACACAAGTCACATGGTGAACAGTGTAATAAAATTTTCATCTCAAATCATCCCACAATTAAAAAAACAGACAACAACAGCGCATTAGAATAAAGAAACTCGCATTGACTCACCTGTTAATGATTTACTGTCGCGCTCTGTATGTCCAAAATCAACAGGCCTTCAGCGCACTAGGGGAAGCAGAAAGTGTCCGACTTGGTGACTTCCAGCAGCGACTGCAAGCGGGAAATCAGACACATGTAAACAAGTTTTGTGTAAAATTATACAAAAGTCGACTATCATCACGCAACGCATTTGGTAGAAACCACGGCCACCGGATAAGCAGGGGTGATATTCACAAATAGTTAAAGCAGTTTTACTCAAAACCACCATATGGTTTCGTTTGATGAGGAAGAGCTGAATCAGGAGGAAGAATGTTCAATGAACTGAATTACAGTGGTGATAGAACAGTCTGATCTCACCTTTTCACTTCACATTAACAGATATAGGCATGAGCTGGGTTTGAGTATTTTAGATCAACACACAGAGTCATAATAAATAGCCCAGATGGTGACCATCCACTCTATATAGCTGCCTGACCTTTAACCACAAAGGTCAAACTAGGTCAAATACATGTGAAGGTCGAGCAGTGATTGTGCTTCCTGATTTCACAGGCGCCTCCAATCATCAAAGCTAAAGGTCTGGTCTGAGCATGCTCCCTTTGACAGGCGATCTATCGGCCTGTCTCCAGTCTCTGAAGGACCCAGGTGTAACATTTACCCCATGAATTTTAATCTCAGGATCAAATATTTATCGCGGGAGAGCGATGACTGAGGTGGCTGGAGACCTGACATGTCTTCTGTCTGTCTCTCTCCATCTCTCTCTCCTCCAGATTCATCATTTGAAGTATTAATTTGTTAACCTCCCACTGGGTCATTATAAAGAAATAAAACTGAGTGAGGCGTACCATCCACCCACGTAGCGTAATTATTCAGACTGAGAACAAACATGTGAAAAGACTGAAGTGCACACACAGAAATGAAGCGCAGCTCCACGCAGCCTGTCACAGACGAGAGGGGGCGTTCAATATGATTCACGTGTGTTTCGAGGCAGAGTGCGTGGGAGAGTGGAGACAGAGGCGCAGAGAAAGGTCTCAATAAAATGAAACAAAGCAGAGAGATATTGAGAAGCGCAGAGAGGTGTCACAGTGCTGATGAGTTCAGCTGTGTGCTGTGCTCAGAGTGATGTTGATAGTGGAGAATGTATGTGTGTGTTTATCCATCATTAGTTTATGCAGCACTCAACACGGCTGCTAATGCAGCACACGATTACATGATTAAGTGAAAGACTGTGTATGTTTGTCTAAACAGTTAATGCTGTCTATCTATCTATCTATCTATCTATCTATCTATCTATCTATCTATCTATCTATCTCTCTGTCTGTCTGTCTGTCTGTCTATATATCTATGTCTGTATGTCCGTCTGTTTATCAAACTGTTTAAAACAAAACTAAACTCTTGCTCCAAGTCTTGAAACTCTTACTCCATTCTCTTGAAAAAATCTTGAAAGCTTTAGATTCTTCTTAGATTAGATTCTTTCATATTAAGCCTGGTTGCAGTTTCCTGGAAATACAGTATAAATGATTTATCAGTCAACAGAAATAGAACTCGCTAGTAACAGCTTGCACCTTGCATGAGATGTTTGCTAAATTTATACATTCGGCTTCTTATGACTTCATCAAAGGTACAGTATGCAATGACAGAACGGCACACAGACGCTGTTCAGTGCATCATTAACCGTGTGACGTACAAAGAAACTCATACAAGCCAGATTAACTGTATATAATATATGATGTTTGCGTTTAGTCTCTCCCTTCTCAGTTAGATTCTAGAATTGAGATGTTTTCTAGGTCACGGAAGCTGTGCATGTTAATTTGTTCTTTTGCTCAAAGGGGAAAATTGTCATTCTCACCACTAAATGGGTCATGGTAAAGAACAGCGTGAGCTAATCCTCACGTTGCATAATAAACAATTCGGTAAACACATTTGGTGGCATGAGATACGGTGTAAATTACTGTCATCGTTTGCAAATGATTAAAGTCATACCTGTAGTCATGTGATTTCATCTGATAAAGTAAATCTTTCAAACGGCAAAACAAGTGGTGACTAATGAATGCTTGTCCCCATGGGGACAAGAATAGAATAGACTGGAATAGAATTGCATTTTTGTTTACAGGGAAAATGTCTTTGGATTCCATTTTAAATGCAACAAAGACGATACTAATAAAATTCCCAATTTTCAACTAATTCCCAAATCCTACACCCCCACATATGCAATCCATAAAACATGAAAAGCCACTAAATTTGGCAAATGTGACGTCTGAAACTCTCCTAAAAATAAATGTACACAAAAATAGCCGCATGCAAAACAACTGTACACACGGGATGCGTGTAAATTGCTGAAGACAGGAAGGAGTGTTAGATCACTTTGCAATCTGCGCGGTTGGGACCTGCATTGTTGCAATGTCAGCATGCGGCCCATATTGGCTTTCCTGTCCCCATTTTTGACCCAATCGTCTGATTTGTGACTTCTACGATACGTGCGGGACCTTATACCTCGCCTGTATATAAAGCACTGCAGTGTCACGGCAGATATCTTTGAGTGACTGGATAACGCCCCATCATGTCTGCAGTCTCCGTCGTGCTCATCAGCAGTTTGCTTCTAAACTTGCTTTCCCAAACTTCAGCAGCATGTAAGTTATCATGCA
>JAZGTJ010003808.1:0-33445 GCA_036877575.1 Botia almorhae
ATGTTTTGATGATGTTATATCCACTGTCACCCGACACTAATGCAAGAGCTTCAGATGGGCGATACAGTCCCTCACTTCTCTCTGCTTTTACTGTAGTTGTTACACTGTACTTTGTATTTATGAGGTCAAAATGGAAAGGTCAAATGTCATCCATATCGCAAAACCCACGTATATATGTATTTACCATGTATTTCACACAAGTGCTGAGGCATAAAATGATCTTTGCTCTGATTTAATGTTCTTTGCTCTGACCGGTGAACTTTGCTCTGACATGACACGGCCCCTCTCTCTCTCTCTCTCTCTCTCTCTCGCCCGCCCACTCTGCAGTGTTAGAGGAACGTGTAATGAAGAGGAGGACAATATTTCCTGGACGCGAGGGTCCGAAGTCCTTCCTCCACAGCAGAGTCTTTAGCCTCACTTGGCCAGATGGCCCTCTGCCTGTCAGAACCGCCCTGAGAGATGGAACAGTGAAACAAGCCCACAGCTTAAGAGGGTGTAAGTCAACCTGCCAATATGGCACGACCTGTAACTGCAGCCGGCTCAGACAAAGGAACATAAATGGCCTTGCGGTTGCTGCAGGGCAAGAACCCGCTGGCTGACTTACACCTGAACACAAATCCAGCATCAGCAATGCGCAGCTTCTCTCAAGGGTCCGGGAGAAGTTTCATTAGAACTGCTAATAAACCTGCAGGTACACTACAGCCCGGCTAACGATTTAAGCTGTAAGAACCGTCTCCATTAAGTAACAAAAAATATTACTAATGATATTTCGAAAGCGTCCTACAACTTTTAACATTTTTTAAATTTTACACGTTGCATTAGCATTAATGCATTAAAGCTGCAGGAGAAAACGTCTGCCTGGGTGACTTCCTGGTCATAAATGCTGTTTTCGTTGTTAGCTTACATTGTTACATGTTTGTGTTCTGTTCTCTTTCTTTTGTCTTGTATACAGCAGAGCTAAAATGAGTCCCAGCCTCAGATAATGTGTCTTCTAAACGTCTGCAGTCTGTTGCAAGACATCTGATGCATTTTTCACATATAAATGAACACTCGGCTTGGGTTGATCAGTGGCATTGAATATTTGAAAGATATTCAGAGTTTTTGTTTATTAGTGAGTTACAGTAACTGTATACTCCACATCAAATGAGGATACCGATCTGTTAATGCCATGAAATCCTGAAATAGAACAAAATAAACCATGAGGCTAAACTATGTCTGTGAATTATATTAAGTAGGTGGATCTTGGCTTGAACAAGCCACAGCATGGATCAGAACACTGTTTATTTCAAGGTCTGGCTATGCAAGACTGTATCAAATGTATCAAAAAGTCACTTTGGATAAATGCGTTGGCCAAATGCATAAACGTCAATTACGAGCACTAACATATTTTGTTCTACTATTTGAACATTTGTATGTCGTCGCTCTAATTTAAGGCAATCCGTTTTGCTATCACGGCGGCTTAATATGACAAAATGAGACACAAATGGAGAATAATATTTTACCTCATGAAATTAAATCTGATTAGGTTCGTTTTCGGCGTGGATAATGCCTGTGATTTATCCAGCCCCACGAGAGGCCACTAATGATGAGAAACATCAGTCAAAACCGCCCGTAACTAGAGAACTGTGTCAACGCAGAGTTTAGCGTAATGCTAAGAGTGCTTTAGAAAGACGTGGGAACTCCAGAGAGATTATCTTTGTGCTCTAAATCAATAAAATCATAGTTTTAATATTGGCATAAGCTGGTCTTGGACGCGTGATCTGACATCTTCCCAGATGAGTGGAAGCTGTTTTACTGTAGCAGCAAGGAGAAGAATTGAGGCCCAAATAAATAAAACTAACACACACGGATATTTATAATTATACATAACGTTCTACTAAAACGTTCCATTTAAAACACGTTCTACTAACATTACGGAAAGAGCGTTTTTGATAACTCTGAGACAGCTTTTAGAGAACATTTCCTGTTAGCCGGGTTGATGACTTTATTAGGCACACAATGAGATAATGTAGAAGCAAAATAATCAGTCGATCAGCTGACGCGGGTTCAGCTGATCCATAAGCATCTCTTTTCTGCAGACGCAGCGTCAAAAACTTAACAAAGACATTTTGGAGGAAAACAGTGACGTCAATACTGTGATATATGGTAAGTTTCTTTTAATTTACAATGTAAGTCACGGGTAAGCCATCAAAGCCAGCACAAAGTTATGGATCCCATAAAGTCTACACTCTGGCTTTACAGCCTGTCCTAAAGAGAACGATCAAAGCTGTTATTATATAAGGACTCAGAGACTGCCGAGCGGAATCCATTACAGAACACAGCAGCACATGTTGAGAGGAGAAGTTGGCCATCAGCTCTTATCGCAGACCTTTAGCTGTTTCTCAGGCCCTGGTCTGGCCTCACAGCAGCAGCCTACCTTCAAAAAATCATTACAGGCTACAGTTTTGAGTAAGCGAGCGACAAAGGAGACAAAATTTAGTCTAAGGCTTGACATTTTTGCCACGTTGCCACTTTTATGAGGCTCGTTCCGATGAATAAATGGCCGGGGAAAGGTCTTCTGATGCATGTTAGCTTTGGCACAGCCTCACCGACTATGAGAGAAGTTTCTGTTCTCACACTGTTCAGGGGAGGTGAGCAGCCGAAAAGGCCTTCAGTGAGCGTCTCTGAATACAGATCAGCTGTTATGTGACGTGTTGTGTGTTCAGAGAATCAGGGAAGGAATGGTGGCGACAGAAAACTGTTTGAGGCCTCCCAGCTAACAGGGAATGTTCTTAGAACATTGACTAAAGTTCTTACAAAGTTATCAAAAAGCATCCTCGTAATAATGTTAGCAGTACACTTTTAAACGTTATACATGTATGTTGTTAGTGGAACGTTTGTTAAAAACATTACAGAACTTAAAAATGTCTGAAACACAATGTCTAAAAAATTGAAAAACTTTCAAAATAACATTTTTGTTACCTAATGGAAACGTTAGGGAAACATTCCTACAACCTAAAATTGTTAGTGGGGCGTCTGTGCTCTGATGTCATTAGCTTAACATGATTTTATGAGGCAGTGTCTGTGGGTGGCTTGTAGAGTGGTCAGCGGGCTCCACAGAACAGATTTGCATTCTTTTGAATGTGTGTGTGTCTGGTCATGCATTAGTCTGAGGTCCACCAGTCTGTTATGAATTGTCTAATTAAACATTCATCTTGAATGTTGGGGACAGGTTGTCCATCAAAAGCGACGAATAACAGGCAGTTGGTTCGATTAGAAAGCACAATCACAATCTTGACCCAATCTTGAGCATTTGGGGTGAGATTCTGCCCCCTAGTGGCAGAATAGAAACGAGCGGCATGTCAGTTTAATTCCGAACAGCACACCGAAGCTTTTTAGGGCGCCTGGAAAGCCTCCAGAGAGTATTTAATCTCTTCTAAGAGTCCGTCGATATATACATGCGCTATTAGATGGGCTCTTTACCTTGAAAGGAAGAAAAACAGAACATGGTGAGATTTCAAAGCTTCGTTTTAGACCAGTTTTAGTATCAATGTAGCTTTCCATGCGTGTATCACACGGGAAAGATACCACAGAACGAAACTGTCACGTGGGTGTGAAAATCAAGACGTGTGTGAGGGCAGATATCTGGGAATAGATCTTTATTATAAACATTATTTCTGTTTTTATGTGCTTAGTTTTTTTGGGTTGGGTTTTCTGGGAGCTTTCAAGACCCCAGCTTTCAGTCATAATATATGAGCCTTAACAGCATTATTTGGTTATTTTCATACCAAATGCAGAGCTCGAGAGCAGGCAGGGGAACTCACCACAGGCAATGAAATGTCAACGAAACAAACGTATGTATGGATGTATATTTACGAACACATTCCCAGCTAACAATTTTAGGTCATAGGAATGTTTCCCAAATGTTACGATTAACAAACAAAAACGTTAAAAACGTTATCTTGAAAGTTCTAGGAACGTTCAAAACGTTCATCATTTATATGTTGTATTAACATTATTGCTTGGTCGTAAGTTATAACGTTATTCAAACATTCTTTCATTCCGTGACAATTTTAAACGTTCCACCAGCTACTTAAGAATAACGTTTTTGAGGTGTATATAACGTTAAAAAAGTTCCACGAACGTTACTGCAAGAACATTTTGATAACTTTCAGAAAACATTCCAAGAACGTTCCCGGTTAGCCGATTTATCTGTATATAAAAGCAAAACTGCGGCGGCTCAGCGGTACAGTGACAATATCAGATGGTACTGTAATTCCACTGTAATTCTATAATTCTCTAATATAATGGTACTGGATACTTACTATGGGCTACACTATGTAAATCAGTGACATGCAGGACTGTTTCTTTCAGCATCTTCTGCTCTTTTCTTCCTCTTTCCTTTTGTTTGTCTCTCTCTCTCTCTCTCTCTCTCTGTGTGTGAGTTCATGGTAATTTAGGCACTTATTGTTTCTCAGGCCGGCGTGGCGCAGACAAAATTCCTGGCACAACAAATTAAGGTTGCAGGTGGTTTAGTGGCCCCCTGCCATGACATTTAAAAACACTGAGACGCCAGTAAAAGCCATGCGCCTCTCACACAGAACACACACTACGCTACACACATATTTGATATTCATGTTTCATGGGGATTTTTCATAGCCGTAATGGTTTTTATACAGTACACACTGTATATTCTATTCATCTACACTAACCCTCACAAAAAACGTTCTGCTATTTTAGATGTTCAAAATACATCATTCTGTATGATTCATAAGCTGGTATCCTTATGGAAAAGTCAAAATTTACTGGTATTACTTGTGAAGACATTTAGCATCAAGCTCTTTGAAAATAACTGATTCTGATTGGTCGATCGCTTCATTGTTTGAATTTCAATTGGACATGCCCCACAGGATGTTGAATTGTAATTCTATTTTTCCAAGTCAGTTTCAAATTCAAATTACACGGTTTGCTACCTACCTGTACGCCACCGCAATTTTGAACTCGTGCTAAACATAATTCTGAACGCAGAATAACCTTTTCAGTCAGTCAATTATCCGGTACTAACATGAACTCTCCGTCCATAGTTTACACTCTGCCTGCACAAACAGCTCATATTTAGTATTCAAAAGAGAGCGAGAGGCACAGCCGGTCTGATGCGTATTCTCCTCACAGGAAGCTGACCTTGAGGTGAAGCTGTTAGTGCCACGCGCACCACACAGCATTACAATGGCCACTGGCCCACATACACACGTACACACGTCACCGAGCGAGTATGAGATCGGTGAGGAGAGAGAGGACACACGCGCGCGCGGTCTGTCTCGAAGCGACGGCAGACGAGAGATATTCTATCTGCCCTTCCGTCTGTGTCTATAGCACTCAAGACGTGCATACAGAAGTGAAGATCCGAAAACAGAGGAAAAATAGAAAGAGGGGTAACGTGTCACCCGAGGACCAAAGACAAATCCTAAAATTATAGAAACAGGTTTATGAATTTTGAAGATGCTGACCTTTTGACCCACAAAATTCAAGCATGTTTCCATGTTTTGACAATGTTTGTCCTGTCTTAGAATGTGCTTACTGAAAACTAATGTCCAATAATCTGTCCTCTCCAAAAACACTGTTGGTAGAGGTCATTTTTTTACAAAACGAAGCTCAATGCTTCAAATAAACAGGTCCAGAGGTGCAGCCACTGTGCAAACGGTTTTAAAACCCCTGTATGCACAACAAACTCTTTTGAATTATTAAATGGTCGTTTAAGAAGCCATCTGAGCTTTATTCATTTCATACAGAGCTTTCTCTGCTTCTTTTAACGGCAGTGCAGCAGGCGTGAATAGCCAACATACAAAACACAAGCCCTGCTGGTCCTGAAATGACAGCAAGTGGTGGCGGCCATTTTAAGGCTTTTTAAAAGAAGAAAACCACTGACACTCCAGCTGAGCGCAACTAATCGAATGGCTCACAATGGCGGCTTGATTCTCGTATCATAAAATATAGAAGGAATTAATGGACATAGAGAAGAAAAAGAGACGACTGCAGAAAGTTCAGGTTCAAAAATGTTCTAAATCCTTTGTCATTTTGAGCTTTCTCTCACTTTCATTAGCGGAGTCGCTTGACGAATATTCTCGGACACCTCCATGACAGAAAACGCAAATGAGGGCTGAACCAGCAGACAGGTAATGTGACTTGGCGTGCCCTAATTATGCACAAAGACAGCTAAGACCCGGTGTTAAGTGGAAGAGAGAGAGAAAAAGATGACGATGTGGGAGAGGGAGAAATAAAGAGGAAGCAACAGCTTGTTCCTTCAAAAGATTACAATTGCTAATTTATTGTGAAAACCACTCCATCAGCTTGGCAGTCATAAGATCTCATGAACACACACACACACATACACACAGGCATGTTGAACTTCACACTGAATCAATTCATCTACTGAGTGCTTGTGAGATGCTGATGGATGAGAGTGTGTGATTCAGGAGAGCTGCTAAAAGAGTGTGTCAGGCGTTCTGGAGATACCCGTGTGAGGTTTCCAGTTCATTGGCGCTTTGGATTCATCAATGTTTCAGATTGCATGATATTAGTTTTCATAACCAGCAAAAAGTGGTGTGTAATTCATTAAAAGTACTTTCTCCTGTTCCAGTTTACATGTTTAGAGGTTGACAATGTGGATTTATGGTAGAGGGAAGGCAGAGTTTAGGGCGGGGCTACCTGTTTATTCAACCAATGGCAGAGGGGGTTAAAATAAACCTCTTGAAAACACTTACTTAATGCTTTTAATTACATCGCGTGATGCTACTGACACAGAAATTACTCTTCACCTTTAAATCAACATATTAAACAGCCTAAAACAAGATACCATTCTTGGACACTTTCTTTATAGTGAGCTGCAGCGGCAAGACGGGCGTATAACCTACAGCTCCTCTCAGCACCATCGTCACTCACCAAACTGCAACAGAAAGGCTTCACTCCCCCCAGAGCTTAGGAATATGAGACACACATATCACAGATGAAAATATTAGTCATGCATACTCTGATGCACTCTCCTGAGTGCAGATACACAGGGAGCACACGGCAGGCAGTAAGTGTGACAAATCACCAAAATAACAGTGTGATTTAAACCTAGAAAAGCACGCAGCACGGACACAGATGTGCTAAAACATTTTTTAAAAATAAAGGAAGAGTAAGGACCCAGCTAACAATTTTAGGCTGTAAGAACGTTTAACTTAAAACATAACTTAAAAGTAACACAGACGTTAAAAAATGTTGCTTTGAATGTTAACCAAAACTTCCAGTTTTTGTAGATGTTGTAATAATGTCAGGCTTGGTTATAAGAATGTTATTGAAATCTTTTTTTAATTCGGTAACTTTTTAAAACACAAATTCGTAAAATATTCTGTCACTTGTCACTTGACTTTGTCATGACAACACAATGATTGTTAATAAAATACATTGTTGACAAAAATGTGATGGGAAACAGGAAAAATGTAGATACAAGTGATTTCAACAGACAATACTTCAGCTAAACAGAACTGTTCTGCTAGCGGGTTAATTATCTCATTTAACACATCCTATAAATATCAGATTAAATATATCCACAACTTCAATATTACAACGATATTCACACAGATGAAATCAATGATTGTACAGATGACTATGTGAGAGAGAGAATAGGCCGTTGTCATAACAACACGACACGGCAATCCAATATCTTAAACAGTCTCTAAAACAGATACAGAAAAATACAGTGACTTGGAAAAGTAGCTAGTACTTCCGTAAACTTCAGGAGTAAATTTCACGAGCTCGGTTTTCACAACAAGAAGGGTTTTCGCAAGTGGTATTTTATTTATGCTAATAAATCTTTCATATTTTCATTGCAGTTTAAGTGAATAAATGTTTAAACGTTTTTCAAAATGTTTTCTTTCAGAAGGAAAAAAAAGGCTAAAACAAAATAAATATAGCATGTCAAAATACTGAGTAAATTTATATTGAATCAGTGTCAGCTGTTTTTCCAGTTTGTTTTAGTTACTGAAGCAGACATTTGAGGACATTATTACGCTTGTGGAAAAACAGTGAGGATGTGTTTTCTGATGTCCTCTGACGTGTGCAGCACGTGCATGTGTAACATGCTAAAGCTGTCTGGAGCTTTATAATTAGCAGATGGACAAAGGCTCTTGGCTTTGGGGTTTGTGACATCACACAGACGTCTATCAAACAGATGAGATAAATATGAGGTCTGTACAGTCTATAGGAGTACTGGGCAGGAGGCTTGATTGACAGATGGGAAGCTCAGTAACACTCCTCTGATTCCAGCAGTCGCTACTGCCAAACACATTGCTACACCGTTGCTATGGCGGCAGATGCATCCGGAGCTGCAACACAGCACTGCAGGCTAAATAATAACATGTAAATGAGGGGCACAGGATGTTGGGTAAAGGCAGAAGGTATGGCACAGATCATCTCCTCTTTCCCTCACACTCTCTCGCTCTCTCTCACCTTAGCTTCAGGTGGAATAAACAAGAAATCCCAGTACATCTCAGTAGCTGGTCTTGGTGTGCCATTGTTGGAAACACACCAGATAAAGATGAGCACACACACACAGTGTTTATGAGGACTCTCCATGTAGTTTTCTCCGTGGTTTTTATACTGTACAGACTGTATATTGTATCGCCCTACACTAACCCTACCCCTAAACCATCACAGAAAACGTTCTGCCAATTTAGATTTTCAAAAAGATCAATCTGTATGATTTATAAGCTTGCTTTCAAATGTGTGCACATTTGGTCCCCATAATGTAGTGAATACATGGACCACACACGCACACACACACACACACACGACAATGCAGCAAGCAAAGCAAAAGTTCGAAAACCCTAAAAAATTTACTGTGGTGTTACCATGGTGTCAGAAACATAAGGCCTATTCACTAAACTTGAAAAGTATTTTTAGTCCGTCCAGTCATATTAATTATTTACAATATTTTATTTAAAAATTGTCTTACATACACTTTACACTAACTACAGTCAGGTCGACGCGTTAATAATAAAGATGCTTGTGTGTTCTGATTGGTATCACACTGCACTGTATAGAAAATCCTCTTCATCTGTGACCAACTAAATTCAACGCAACAGCACTTGGTTAAACTCTCCAGGCCAGAGCAGCAATAACAGTTTGTTCTGGTGTTGTCTGAGAAGCAGAGCTGGAGAGAAGGTGATCAATCACAGCAGGCAGAGTTTGGGTTTGACAGTATTACATTGGCAGACTGTTCAATTAAGGGGTGAGTGAAACAGTGAGCTCAGGGAAAAGAGTCTTTCTGATTGGACATAGACCAGTTGAATTAAGCAATTATAGCCAAATAAATCAACTGCCTTCACCACTGCAACTTACAGATACAGGGACAAAAAACAACTCTGAGATTCAGGCCCAGAGCCACTGTGTGCAAACACACACACACATACACACACACGGTTACTTATCTAAATGAGTTGTGCCATAGACTTATATTTGTATATTAGATAGCTGTAAATTTAATATACTTACAGAAAGCATTTTGCGTTTCATAATAAAACCAATGACAACAACATAAAACACGAACAAAATTACAGATAAAAAAACAAAAGTTATTTAAAACAGAAATTATCTGATACCATTACCTGCCTGAGTTGATAATCCCAAAATGGCAGATTTTTAGCTAATTAACCTGGCCAATATATGGACCTATGTCTAAATACTAATTTGATAAATATCATTGTATTTTATACTATTAATTTTTCTGGAACTTTTTGCAACTTCTATCTCACTTCTCTCTCTCGCCGTCTTATTCGCACACACACGTAAAGTCGCAATGACAGACTCAAAGGATGCATTGTTTATATCTGGCACTTTCCCAAACTCCATTCTGATCTCTGAGAGGAGAGAGTCAGAGAGGAAGCGTCTGGTTTGAAGTTTTGTGAACTCTTTGACTCGTTAGTTTAAAGGAGAGCAGAACGCGGAGCAGCGCAGGGGCAGGTGATGACCTCAGCAGAGCAGCTCCTATTGAGCTTTTTTTTAGACCTTTGTCTTAACTTCATTGACTCTGTAAAACTTATAACTGTAAAACACACATTGATCCCGTGCACACCAGCATGTGCGTCTGTGAGAGAGTGAAGGTTTGTGGGAAAAATCAACTTTTAAAACTTCTTATGCATGGAGAGAAATATACAGGTGGAAGTAGTTTTGACTTGACCTGTCTGTTAGTGCAACAAATAGACGGTGAGGAGAATGTTCAGAGGATCTGTTTCAAAACTTTATTTTTGTTGTACTGCTTGATTCTAGTGTTGCAAAAATGACACTTTTTAGCTATAGTCATTATAAAAACAAAAACTGGCCTATTTATATTTTCTTAATGTATGTTACTGATCTTTTTGCGAATGATTCATCAAACACATTTATTTTTGAATCTTTTTTTTTTTTACCTTGTAATATTTAAAGCTGCAATTCATAACTTTTTGGGAAAAAATGATCAGTTTGACTTCAAGCTGATTTGTAAAATAACCTGCAATTCCATGTTTCAAACAGAGATGGCGATAGAGAGGCACAAGTTACAGATTTCAGCTTTAATTAAAACGTCATAACTTGTTCTTTCCGTGTTGCTAACATTGTTCACTACTGTTTACACTATTGTGAACTACTATTTGAGATTGTATCGTAGCAGAGAAAATTATATTAAGGATCTAGATAACATATAGCGATATGTAGCCGTGGTGATAGTTTTAGCAATAGCAGTAACAGTCACCATAGTGATTGTGTGCGGCAGGGGGAGACTGTTTGATTTTCTCCCCAGGGACAAAGGAGATCAAAGCGGATAGACAGTTGCTGTCCGCTGCTTTATTGTGTTTCACCGCCATAAACATTGTGACCTTGGAATTTCTGAACAGACGGTCCGTGGCAATTTTAGTGCCGCTATAAAACACGTACATCTGAGCTGTCTGCACGCAGCACTCTTACACAAAAACACCCGCGCGTGTTATGTCAGCACAGGAAACACAATGTTTAAGAAAAAACATAACCACATTAAACTTATTGGACTCTAAAATAATGATACAGTTAATGAGAATTCAACTGTACGCAGGTTCATTTGAAACAACACTTCAAATTGAACTTGTCTGTCACTTCTAAGCAGTCAAGCAGGTTAAGCTGGTTTGTATGGTCTAGTTAACCACTCCTGGTAGACTAGTAGTTAGCAGGTAGGGAAAGTCTTTATTTCTGAAATAGCTTTACATTTGTAAAGCAAGATGTGTGTAATTCATTGGATAAAACGTTTATATAATCACGGTAGCATTACATGTCCAAGTCCACAATAAAATAAATATGCAATCACCTTTCCCCTAGATTTTATCCCAACTTCCCTTAAAAACAAGACGTTTTTAATGTTGCCACTCGGAAGTAGCTTATGTACAGATAATAACCAATAGTATTACCAATAATTCACCGGAAATGTATTTTGTATTAACATTTTACAGTAGGTAACCTTTTGGATCCAAACAGCAGAAAAACTATTTAAAATGTGTTTTTTAAAGGAAATGTCTATAAGGTTCGGAGAGGAACTCCATATGATGAAGAGAGAAAGAGCCCAGACACCATTATATAGTTTATATACAGTGTTTTACTACGATACGCTCCATCCCTCATCGAGCGCTCCGTCTAATTCCTCTCTCTCCGCTACCCTTTTAATTTCACAGTTGCTTCTTTTGTCTTGTTTTTATTTGTTTTCCTGCCACTGAATTAGACAGGCATCTCCAGCATATGAAGTACTAGTCTTATCAAGACGTAAGTGTGTGTGTGTGTGTGTGTGTGTGTGTTAGCCTGTCCATGCGCACAGCTGTGAATAAATCATGTTTTCCTGACAAATAAAGTAGTCAATGCCTCTACACAGGTAGCGTCCTCACGTCCCCTGACCTTTTGACCTCAGCCCTGTCAACTATGAGAGGCAGCAGATGACTATCTCACCCTGAGATAAATGTGGACTCTAGCAGGATATATTGCATTGGCATAACCTTCAGTAAAGTCAATATGAAAGTCATATCCTATATTACTTTTAAAATGTGATGCATTTCTTAGCAAAATTATGACCCAGGTAACATCCTCAGAATGGTGGCTAGTGTTGGCTAAACGTTGTCTCCAATTTTTTAAAAGACATTCTTGCAGTAACATTAGTGGAACTTTTTTAACCTTTACACACACACACACACACACACACACACACTTCTGCTCTCACACACATGCAAAGATGTTAATGCAGCTGCAACTTGACCACCTCATATCAGACCATGCTTGATGTGCAAAAGACACTGATCTCTCGTTCCATCTCTCTTTCCTTCCTTTAGTTATTATCTCTCTGTCGCCCAGAGCAGGATAAGCTCACAGAGAAATTCAAGGCACAGGGATCTTCTGTAGCTCGGAGTGATACACGACCAGGCGAGCGTGTGATCAAACGTATGGCCCTCTGCGCGCCTGTCACGCATGTTCAGGCTTCCCGTGTTCCCGTGACATCAAACACCACACGTGCTGTCAGAGAACAGTATGTTGATTCATCCATCCGCCTTTTTGTTGGAGCTGAAGGCTGTACAAATGACATTAAATCCCTGTACAGTGTGTGTGTGTGTGTGTGATATTTATAAAGTAACTCATATGATGAGCTGACTATTTCCAAATGCTTTGTCATCTCATCCTACAGTCTGTTTTCTCTCTGTCCAACTGTTGTCCCTCTTTTTTCATATGTTTTGGCTTTTAACAATATTGGAGGTGTGTATTGCAGCCACATCAGTCAGTGTGTGTGTGTGTGTGTAGAAACAAGGTCCAGCTCTAATGCATAACATTTCTATCAATCAGATTAAAGATGCAGTTAAAGGCAAGGTAGGCAAGCTTTTCCAGAAACATTTTCATGTGTTATGCTGGTAAGAGTCTTTACATCCTGATAGCAATCACTAAGCAAAATGGTATAAATATGTTTGTGGAAGGCGTAGGACCTTCGGTCTGAATGCAATGATTGGATGCCCTACTTGCCTGTCAAACTTTGTCCGCTTTGTGCGTTTTGGAGAAGGCGTGGCTTTGGAAAGCATTCTGATGTTTTTAAAGCTAGCTTGCTATTATTGCTAGTGTCTCTGAAATTGCCTACCCTACCTTTAATACATAAGGTGCATTTTTGGGTTCAGATCTCAAAAGAAACATACAGAATGATTTGCTGCCGCCTGCCGCGTTTATCAGACGCTCGCGGGTGAAGGTGATTTTGCATGAATTTCACTTGCTTTGTCTGACGCTGGCGTTCACGCGCAGTACACAGAATTACAATCCAGACGTAGATCTGGCAGGTAAAGTTTATCGGTTAAACTCTCAAGGCTAAAATAGGTGGATATGAATCAGTCGTACCTGAAAGCGTAAACACGGTACTCATGACTCACTGCCTCAATGTCTTTGTGTCTCCTGCTTTATTCCCTGCTCTTCAGCATCCTTCCTTTCCAGGCATGTAACCTTCTCCAACTTCTCATTTTACCTTCTCTCCTCCTCCTTCTGTCCTTCGAAACGTCCCCCACAATCTCTGTCAGCTGTTGTGTTCCTTCTGTCTCTGTCTGTACTTTTTGTTATCTTTGTCTAAAATGTCTCTGTCTTGTTTTCTCCAGCTATTTTTCTCGGTTTGCTTTGCTCTCTTTCTGTTCACCCGTCCCTGTTCTCCTCTGCAGTTTCTATTTTTCAAACTCGACACGTCTTTTTGCAGAGTTGCGCGAGTATCCAGGGAGGCCATCATAAGACAGACCGGGTGAAGGAGGGTAAAAGGCACATGTGTATACACACACACACACACACACACACACACACACACACACACACACACACACCAAAACAAACATGTGATTGTTGCATCTATTCAACTGGATCATATGACACAGGACATGAGAGATGGTTGTCATATTGTTAATTTTAGCGGCTTCAATAACCCTGGTGTACACTCTCAAAGTAGCATGTGAGGACTTGAAAACAACTTTGTGAAAGACGCAACGTACTTCTGTCCTGTTGACAAAACTGGTTAAGTTTTGTAAATTACACTGTAAATTCATGCTGTACTTACTGTGCTACTAAATGCACATACCTAATTTGTTAAATCATCAAAATGTCAAAATGCTGGTGAGAATTCACATTTTTGTAAGACATTTTGTAAGTTAAAAGTTTTTAACAAATAAGCAATATAAGATATTGTGTTTACCTACGCCAGATAATGACAAATGTCATATTTGATCAATAACAATATTTAAACCATCTTAAAACCCATTTTTAGTGGTGGTGATGTTTTAGAGAGAGTAAAAAACAATTATCCCCAATTTAACAAGCTTACTCAACAAAAGCCCCCTGATTTACAAGTATACACTAATTGAATATGCCGGTCCGGTAACAGTGTTGTAATAAGCCATCTAAAACAATTTATTGGCTGTTTTACAACCGTAACTCAGCAGTGCTAGGAATGTTTTATGGAAAATCAATCATGCTGGGAGCAGCAACAGTCCTGAATTCCTGAATTCAGCCCACACAAACCAGGTCAAAGATGAGAGAACAACATTCAGACAACTAAACACAACAGGAGAAGCTTGTTGTCCACGGAGCGAAAATTTCAACACTAATTTCAGAAAACTGATCTCTTAAAACGATTAGTAACAAAACCCGCTAAAAATTGCTTCAAGATATCAGATACTTTAAAATGATCATTTCATCATATCACGGCGCCTGACCTGTAAACAAAACCTGCACCAGTCACAACAATTCCCATAATGACGCTGCAAAATAAATAAAATGATTATAAATAAATAAAATAAAATTGTGTTACAGGTTGTTACTGGAAAAATGCAGAGAAAAAATGAACTGCATTTTCTTTCTGCTTTATATGAACGTTGCTGTTGAATCATGAAAAAATCTCAACTTTTGGAAAACTGCTTACATCTTTTTTTATGACAATTTTCTTGAAAATTGAAAACGGCAAATGTTCCTTCAGCTAAATTCAAATCATGTCACTCGATATACTTTGTTCTGTTTATTTTATGTTGCGATGAAACAAAAACTTTGCAGTGAAATGGAATTGTAAACAACCAAATAAATAAAAAGAACAACAATATTGCTTTGCAGGGATAGTTTACTTCATGGAAAAAATGAAACCTTTTTTCACTCAATAAAGCACAAAAATATCATAAAACTATCCTATAACAATCTTGATAGTTTTATGCAACCTAATTATGGTAAGAGCTTTTGCTCCTATATAGTCTTAAAATGCTGTCTATGTAGACAGCATACTAACCATTGGAACTACTGGAACTACTACCATTGGAACTACTAACCCTTATCTAACAGTGAAAGCTCACCTCTATACCATAATTTCAAACACCCTGCATTCATCTTTAGGAACTAATTTGTATCACCTAGATCAGCACTTACACAGCAAGTCTTGTACCTAAGCACTTGTACAGTAGTGTCCCAGCTCAGTATTAATTTATTGGCAGCACAATGTAGTACACACTCACACTAGCTACAGAGTCTTCCTGACATTACAGCATTAAGTATTCTCAGCTACTCGCCGCGGTCCGGCTCGTGTTAACATTACTTGCGCACCGTACTGCAAGATGCTTCGGTCAGAAAGCAAGTGAAAGGTGTAAACAAAAAGCAAACTCTGGTGAGGGCCAGACTACTTTTGACAACAACAGGGATGGGGGCCGGAGAGGGGCCACTAAACTAAAAAGCTTTCTGGAGTGCTTGTGTATCGATGCCTTTCTCTGATAACAGTGGAGAGCTAATTATTTAACCTCTGTGTGTGTATGACAGACAGTAGCTTACATACACACACACACACACACATCGATTTAACCTCAAGTCCAGATCTTCTTTTCAGCCTCATTAGACTTCTGCTGCACTGTGTCTGTGTGTGTGTGTCTTCTCACACATACATACACACACACACAACCTCTGGATTTCAGCCCTCCACCCTGTCCCTCTCTGTTCTCTCTTGGCTGATGTCCAGTCTTGTCCCATTCAGCACCATCCAGCCATCCTGCTGCTCTGTGTCCTCGCACCCGAGACTCGGATAACCCAGCCGTATAATGTCCCATTATTTAATTAAAACTCCTCACCGCTGACTCTTATCTGCCCATTCTGCTCCCCAACCTGCCACGGCTGCCGACGGGCTCAGAACAACCCACATTACTCTAATCACCGCTGGTTCTGTGGCCCGGGTGAGCTCAGATCTCTGCTTCACCAAAGCTGTCTGGCTGTCCTCAGGGTGGGTTTGCTGTCTCACAGCGGGCGGATAGTAGATTGAGACCTGCAGGGGAAGACAGGCTGGGTTTTTCTTTATTACATTCAGAGTGAATTCTGCACCTGTGTTTCAGCTGTCATGCTCCTTTTTCCTAAAGGAACGGCTTATCCAAAATGAATTTTTTGCTGTATTTTTTCCAGGTTGTTTTTTCTTCTAAGGAACACGAAATGAGAATTGTGACAGTTCTTTATCATACGATGACATTAGGCTTGCAAAAAGTAGAATAAAGGAGCAAAGGACCTCTGCACTAAATTCCAACTGTTCTTAGGCGATACAATGTATTTGTTTATTAAACAGATTTAAGTCTTTATTCCCCAGATTCTTCTGCTCCAGTGTAGCTCTCAAAACAAATACAGCATCAAAACCATTAACATGTGCTGTGACACATCTAAGAGCGCCATGTTTGACATGATTCAACTCAATTAAATTCAATTTTATTTATATAGCACTATTTACAATGTTACATTGCTTCAAAGCAGCTTTAAATATAAAAAGAATAACAATAGTAAGACACAGAACAAATGTTAGACATGTTAATGGTATTATTGCAAATAATATGTGTGAGATGTATAAGACTAATTAGGAACACTAGGTTTATAGTATGTTTATGAATAAAGGGCTGTTGAATCGATAAAACCACAAAATCATTAAGCAAGATATGCGTTCTAAATGCATATAATAGACAATATCTTATGGGACAGGGGTATAAGTGATTTGCAATAGTACCATGAACTACACACAACATGCAAAAGTAGAATACATACATACACAAAATATATACCATACAAATATTAAAAGCTTACAATTTACAAAACCCTAAGCTAAGTTAGACGTCAGCAGTCTCTCAGCAAGCAAGCTAACAGGGCGACATGACAGATGTCAGAAAACACAGAATATAGCACATTCAGATGGATGACTTATTATCATTTTTTGCTCGACAGACTTGATCACTATAAACTATTACTGTATAAAAAAAGAGCTGAGTGAAGATTCTTAAAAACTACTTTTTTATGTGGGGGTGAGAATGTTTTGTGGGAGGGGTGAACCATTATTTCAACAAAGCTGCAATTTTGCAGGCCTGTTGTTTACTCTGTGAACAATTTGAATATAACGGTTTTATTTCTCTTTTGTTTAATTAAGTTTTGTTTTTATGAGGCGTAAGAGCAGAGCGCGGGTGCGATTAGGAGAGAGAGGGCCATTTCACAGATAACACAACAGTTGTTCAAGCTAGCAAGAAGCTGATGAGACGCAGAACAACCTCGAAGTTCTATATAGCCTCAGCTGCGCTTGGAGATAATCGGACTATTTAGATGATGGTGATGCAGATTTATTTAGCCATCTCTCTCTTTCTCTCTCTATCCAACACATGCTCGCCCAAAAGGACTAGGAGCTAAAAACACTTAGCGCTAAAGCTAATGGGACAATGCACACACTTAAGTGAACTAATGAGTTCCACTTGTTTGTAAAGCTCCTTAGCCTTTGTGAGTTTGGGACACAGTGTAGATAGATGGTCTTCGTTGGACATGAAGCTCTAAAGGCCCAGTTAACTGTACTGAGGTCTTATAGAGACTTTTTGCCATCATGAAGATATACAGTTAGACTCACATAAGTATGTACGGTTAGACATATAACTATACAGTTATATGCTATACAGTAATGCTAAGTACATGTAAACAAAATTAAGATGGATTCCAACTACTTTTTAATGCAACTCCCTGGTACTGTTAATTCAACAAAAATAAAAATTAGACAGACAGACAGATAAGAGACAGATTTACAGACAGGATACAGACGGACAGACAGATAGATATGAGACAAATAGACAGACAGAAGCCAGACAGACAGACACACATCTCTGCTACATCTCTGACAACTTTTCTTGATGGCTGGTTACACAAATTCCCCCTTCTTTAAGCCCTTCCCTTAAAAAATCTGGCAATCTCGCATTGTGGCAAAACACATTTACAAGCACATTTGAACAAGCTGTTGAATTTAAAGTGGCGGTAACCTTTGGCACGTAAGTAAATAAGTAAAAATAAATAAGCTAAGGGAAGGGCAGTGGGATGATGAGGGCAGTTGTTGAGCAGAAGGTCATGCGGTGTGCAGCAGGGGTCACTGTTCGGGTACATTTTTCTTCTTAAATGCACAATCATCATGAAATATTGGTAATTAAAACCACAATATCAGCCCTTAACTTATGTGCTGTATTCAGGGGAGCACATGAACATTAGAACAATAAGGATGAAGATCTGCATTCAACACGCATTCAGCACACATCCACTACATCCAGTTGAATAAAAACGATGAAAGAATTGAAGATTTATGATTTACACTGAAACGATGACCAGAAACGTCATTCCAGCATAAGCGTTCAAATATATAAAATGTTCAAAACACAAAGTATGACACAGTTTGTTTGGTCCATTCAGTTTCTTTCTCTCGTGTTTGCAGAAACCATTACAATTCCTAGTCATTGTATTCTGGTCATTGATTTTACAGAGATACACTGGTGTCTACATGGTTATCGACATGATTTGCTGATGCTGAAAGAGTTCCATCAGACAATCACAGTTCACAATCACAGTTAATCTAACTGTAAACACACACCGCTTAACCAGAGGAAAACAAACAGATGGGTTGGTTAATGCACTGCACACCACTAATGTTTCAATTGATGCTCTTGACAGCCTAGACCAATTCAATAATACACCGAAACACTTTGTTTGGAATACAATACCAGCGTCTTTTCTAGTACACGCTGCCCAGTACACACTACAGACCGGCTGTTTTTTTAAACAGGAACGTAAACGGTAGGCATTATTCCATAATAGATGTTTCAAACACTGCTGTCGGTTCACCTCATCACATGACATCCACTTATAATCATGAAAAACATTATTTTAGAGTTTTATATCCCAATTTGTGTAAATTAAAGTCTTAAAGTTTGGCAGACCAATCAAATAATGAATTAAGAAAGAAACTGTTCCTGAAATTCCGGTTCATCCATCACACTGAATGCGGAAGATTAAGTCAGGCGCATTGCATTATGGGATACAGTATTGTATGCCATATGTTCTGTTTCAATATGACACATTTTGGCTAATACAATAATGCCATTTACATTTTCCATGAATACTAAAAGTGTATACTGTGCACAGCATGCATACTAGAATATATACTGCAGCAAAAGTAAGCAAAGTGTATTTGTACGTTATTTGGAACACAGCCCGGTCCCCCAAGCCTGGATTAAACTCTTCTATGGCTGACATCTGATCCCATACACAAACATATGCAGATTCGGTGTAAGATGTCAAAACACGATGACCATTCTTAGCCACGTCTCATCTTCTCTTAACAACTTATTGATCCAGTCCTCACAAGTTTAGCACAAACGTCTCTGATGCCCTCTTTCTCCTCTCCCCATTATCCTTACAACAGGTTGGGTTTCAGGCTATGCTGAGCAAGAATATCCCAGAAAATGAGGTAATTATGCAAATTAATCTTGCCCATGACAATGCATTATGAAGAATCTCCCTCTTTCTGTCTTTGCTGATAGAGACGGTTTTAAATCTGAAAATAACGAGTCATCTGATATCATTTATTCCCCCTCTCTCACTTTTCATCATTTTCTGAAACCGTATACAGCCGCACTTTGTAAATACTCGCCAACTCCACATTTTTCGACGTGATACATTATGTAACTGCTCTGGAAACAAATTGCACATGCGAACCAAATTGCTCAGCAAATAAAAGCAATGCAGGAGAATGGAGGCGCATTAGCGGATCAAACCCCAGTTTCTCCAAAAGAAACGTGAGTGTTTACCGACCCCTAGCGGTCACGGGCGGGAACTGTTTCATTGATATCAGCGCTTGGTCTTCAATTTTATGAGCCGTGTCCTGCATCCCAATGGATTCACATACAGGGCTCCATTTGTCCCTATAATTAATGTTAGCTTTAGTTAAATGACAATAAACGCTGTGATGAGCTCCAGCAGTACAATGAGAAGTAATGAAGGAACAACATTCCTGCAGGTTTAGTAAATGATAACGGACGGATCGCTCTGCTGTAATTTCCTCCCTGCTGCATCTCCAGTACAAGAGAGATCACAGTACAAGTTAATCAAGTTGCAGAATAAAATGCGCCCCGCTGGCCATTGGTCAGTCAAACAGATATACGTGGCAGCCTATGGTCTCATGCCACTGGTTGAGTCAATACAGCTAAGTTGGGTTGCTAACCAGCTAAGTTGGGTTGGGTCAATACAGCTAAGTTGGGTTGCTAACCAGCAATTTTGAAAGTTCACAAAGTATACACTTTATAAGGTAACAAGTCTACAAATGGCTTACTGAGTTACCCCAGAACATTAAACTGGAAGAAGAGAACATGTTCTCACTAATAAATTAAACACCTTCTATGCTGGCATAGCAAAAACAGCCCAGTGATTTGTAAGGGTCATAAATGGTCATGATAAATCACACGGTCAGAAAACCATGACATTACGAGAGGACTCCAGCAGGGAAAAAGTGCAAAATATCTCACCTTTCATTAGTGAGATAAGTAAGGAAACTCATCGCACGCACACAAACTAGACACAGCGAGCAAACCTGTTGTTGAGCAAAAATACATGCTTTTCTAAGTGACAGAAAATGTCCGTTTCTAAAAACAGAAAAACACTGAAAAAATGTTCCCACCAGACATTATGGTAGACGGGAGACATCCGTGCTCACGATATCAACTCTAAATTAGATTTCTCCCCTTTCTGATTTAATAAAGGTATTGCTCGTTGCGCCGGAGCGCGGTGAGCGGCAGATGCGCACGGACTTTCAAGTAGATGCCGCAGTCCGTATTAAGGAAGTGGAGGATGGGGCGGATGAGGAAACGGGATTCTGCCACATACCTGTTCCTTTATCCAGCTTTATCTGAGCTGTGGAGATTGCTCTGGTGTTTCATAATCACCTCACATCTCGCCCGTTCAGCCACAGAGCTCAAATTGAGTTGAAATAAGTTCATCCGCGCACACACACACACACAGACACACACAGAGAGAAAGGACTGTGATTAGCAAACACCCCCCCAATGTGCGAGACAGACGAGTAATCATAATACCAGGGAAGTGCGGATACATCCAGAGTGGATGAAATCCTTTCAGCTGAGTGAAAAGAAGTGAAACGGAGGAACAGATCAAAAGCATTCTCGTCATAAAGAGAGAAAAAATTGAGTAAATGAAAGACCACTTTTTGGAGTGTTCAAATGGGAGTTTGTAGGCTCAAGATAAAAGCAGTTGTTTTTGGATGCTGGTTTTATTGGGAAAAAAATATCAGCTCACAGGCCGCGAAATGTTTGAATGAACAAATCTGATTAAGGTTTGATTCGAATCGTTCACTCGCTGTGAAACAAAATAGAATTGGATGTTATTGCATCGCAACATTTCACCAGACACATTACATTTCGCATGAAATTGAAACTAAGGAGTGTGAATCTTGGTCCATTTTAAAGCGGTACATAACAAGACTCTGATCCGTAAAGCAGAACAGCAGTGCTGTACCGCCACCTTACGGCCAAATATGTCACTGCAGGAGATTTTTCCATTTTCTGTACTTTTTATTTCTAGGCTCATTTTTGTAACCGGAACGTTAAAATCTACAGTGTAATTAGATAAGTAACACCTAATAAATGTTACGTATATGTTTGCATATATATGTTTGCATAAATTTTTAATGATGCAATGTGTTTTTCAGAGTAGACATTCATGTTATTTTACTGTTATTTTTGTCCAAATAGCTTAAAATGAAACAAACAAATCTTAAGTTTTTATAGCGGTATTTAATTACTGCAAACTGTATTAAAATACAGCATGTGGGATCTGACGGCGGGAGAGAACGCGCACACACAGAATGCACAAACGACGCGATGCCGTCATGCGTATGCTAATGAACGTTTGACGTAATTTAGCGTAGATTTTAGCTGGCCACTTTCTATTAAAAAAAAACTTTCTATTACAAATAGATCGTCAACAGTGAAAATGACCGAGTTTGGATTAACCAACGTGAGGGTGGTTAAATTTAATTAATTTCTAACAGTTCCTTTGGGGTCAAGTTAAGCAATCTCGAGACAGCCAAAAAGTTTGCATCATCAATACTCATACAACCGATCAGAAATAACAGATATTGACAAACCTCGTCATCAAATCTTGTTTACACTTCGGATCCAACCAAGAGATTCAACCACTGCAGGCGATGCATCAGTCCGCTTCACGCCGGACGCCACAGCGCTACTGTTTTGCCTCTCGGTGCACGTGTGGAGGATTCAGAGGCTGTTGTTGCCATAGTTACAGTGAACTTCTGTCAATTAACCAACACAGTCGTTTGAATTGAAAGCAAAATGAATAACCTATTATGAATACTTAGTGGTAGTAAGTTTATTTGAACATCAAAATCGAAATTAGGTTTATTATCATTATCCTCTGCGGGCCGAGGGAGAAACAAAATCGTTTTCCAGGAGACCTGCTGCAAACATACAACATTAAGTGACAATTGGTTAGTTTTATGGTTATATGAGCAGCCAGGCTGGATTAATCTGACTGCCTGTTGAAAGATACTGTTTAACTGAAGTCTGGTGGTTCTTTACATGAACACTGCTTAGGCTTTGTCCAGAAGGTAAGAGAGTGAACATGCCATGAGACAGATGAGTGAGGTGTCATTGTTGCCGCACCCCGTTTGAAACGACTCGAGATGTCACAAAAAAACAGGTTTTTGTTTTTAAGACGGGATTTTTTGAAAAGAGGAAAAAACTGCTGTACAGCAAAGACGGTCAGTGCTGCCTTGGATGCTATGAGCAGCATCCACTCTCTAATAAATACTTATGTCTGATTCTCTGCAAGATGCTGACCCACCCAGAAGTGCTGGAAGTACTTCCAGTACAAGGTCCATTTACTGTAATTTAATGGACCTTGAGACTTTGTGAGGAGTCAAAAACTGAAATCACCCTCAGTTTGCTCGAAGCAGAACTGTAATGAACATGCAAACAGAAGATATTTGCACACAGGTTTGCCATCTATTTAAATTGTTACCATAAACAAAATTGTATTTTTTATTGTCTCGACTAGGCTACCTCGGGGTACGCTAAAACAGTGCAGGGCAACTGGTGGAACAGTTTTATTTAGTAAACCACAGGCAGATCCTGCAAATGACTCGTGGATGACTTTTAAAATTCATATCCTGCCTCATAGTTGACCAGGTCTAGCAGAAGCAGTTCCAAAAGCTGTGTGACCGGGGGTGGTCACATGATCATCCTGCCGTGGCCCGTAAACAACAGAACTGACCTGTGGCGTGTTTTTCTCCAGGCAGTGTTGTGGAAAACAGTGCAGCTTCCATACTAAATTCTCCATACAAACCTTTCTTTCAAAGCACTGCATTACATTCAAATGTAAGAACAGTCAGGTCGGTTCTAATATAAGTACATTAATTCCGATACAATTAATTGAAAATGTCATAAAGTGACAGACTGAGCTGTTTAACGAAAGGGAATCGGTAAAATGCATCATTTAAATCAACCTTGGAATCAATGAGCAGTGCTGCTGAATATAATGCATAATGTCTGGCCAGTCGTTGTCGGTTTCCACTGCTTACGAGCTGCTTGAAACCGCACTGGCTGACTGTTAGATGTTAGTTGTTGTGAGTTGTATGTTAGTGTTGCTCATTGAATTAATCTTCAAAATTAGTTGGTTTAAGTAGAAATCTCATTGAAAGTGTCACAAGTGTGATTAAAAATTCCTCACTGATTGACAATTGATTAAAGTCTAATTCTTAATTATGCAAATAAAGTTTCACAGGTTTTCAGTGAATTAGGCAGATGTTACGTTAATATCTGCAATTTTTAAGCTGCGTACCCAGTGAGGATACCTCATTTACCTCATTACCTCATTTACTATTATAACATGGTTTGAATTGTAATGGTGATTGTGGAATATAAATGTAATCCACCATCTCTGGATTTAACGTCATTGTTATTAATTAAGACTTTAGACATAAATTTAGACATTTTCTCTTAGCAGGTTTTATGTGACATTGTGTTGGTTATGAGCCATGGATCTCAGGTGTAATATCACAGTGCATACAGATGAGGGCAGCATTGTTCAGAGGGCGTATAAACTAATAGAATGCTTAAATTATACTGCAGTAATACTGTCTTCACAACAGGGGGCAGCATGATTAAATGACTAAAAATGTTTTGTTCTTAAATCATACACTGAGTCAGAGGCATTTAATGATATCTGAAATATTGGAAGCCTTTCCCTGTAGATGCCTTTAAAGACTTATTCCACAGACAAAGTTTAATTAAAGAAATTCATTCAGGAACAAAAGACACAGGAATTGTATATTTTCTCCACGTATGGTCTTTGGAAACTTAGTTAATGTGAACAGAGAATTCATATGCAAAAAGCACAAGCTACCAGATATGCAAACATGCAGAAAGCTTACGTGCCGTATGAAATATATTTACTGCGGTGAACATATTACTCATTTTTATCCAAACATTCTTCAGACAACAGGAAATCCTCAGAGAGGATGTGCGAGCCTTGAAACATCTGTTTCAGACATACTGATTCCAGTTCTGCCGACAACTGCAATGTCATCTGAGTCCACATAGAAAATGTGGTGTTCAAAATCAGATTTAAACCTGGAAATAAACAAGCTGATGGGATATGTGCCAAAAACATGAACAGTGACCCTCTCGTGGTTAATTTATATTTAATCTTAACAAACAGTATATAATTTGAAAGCTCATGGACTCAACTCCAATTGACTTATTTGACTCTTCTTGTTTTTCTTATATCAGCTATAATAGTGTGTTCTAATATTTTCTGGTCACTTTTAAAATGTATTTAAGGTTATGTAACTCGGTTTCTGGAGTTAGGATTCTAGACTATTACTAATCAGTAATAGTTACTAACTAATCTAATAAGCTTTCCTGTAGCTCAGTGGTTAGAGCATGGTGTTAACAACGCCAAGATCATGGGTTCGATCCCAGGGATTGCACATACTCAGAAACAATGTATAGTATAATGCAATGTAAGTCGCTTTGGATAAAAGCGTCTGCCGAATGTCTAAATGTGATTACTAATGAAATGAGCAATGACCTTGTTAACAGCTTTGTTAAAAGGTCACGTTTCAGCACATGAAGAGCTCTTTGGAATATTCTCAGCTCATGCTGGGATAACGTGGATCATCACGTTTTGCACAAACTTGTGGAATCCGTGCCAGTTTAAGTGCATGCTGTCATTATGGGTAGGGCGGGCAATTGCAACTTGCAAATTGCAGCCTTAAAAGCATAAGATCCCGCCCTCCTTTCAGAGTGCTCTCCAAAGCCACGCCTCCTCCAACACGATTTTATGTCAATATATTTAGCCCATGTTACTGAGTGACTGCTGTCAGGATGTGAAAAGACTATCAGCCAGCATAACAAAAAACGCTTCTGGAACAAATCACCTATCTTTAAAACAAAAGGGGGACCTACAAAATACTACGAAAAATCTAAAAAAATCATGTACACTTTTTAATTGTCAATTTTCACTTAAATTGTTGATGATAATATACTCTATAATAAGAGAGCAATAATAATGCAACTGGAGATCAGTAATTACCTTGTCTCTGTGTTAATAGTGTATTTCACCAGTTGGTCACTTAAAAGGGAAGTTCAAATCCAAGTGTGTTGCATTATGGGATACAGCATCCCAAACTGTAAACTCTGTTACTGTAAACAGGTAGTGCTACTTTTGGCAAGCGTGGTAGGTCCTCTGGGTAGTCTATGCAATGAGAAAACTTGGTCAGTATACTGTATTATATTCTGAAGCAATACTAAGAGCAGTGTGGTACTGTTCCAAACATAGCAGCATTCTCCAAAACAAGAGTGTAGTGAGGAAATGAGGTGCTAGTTACAATCCATCCAGAAAGTTTTGTTTTTGAACGCATTCTCATTTATCCCACTTTGTTGTGAACATTTGCAGTGTTGAAAGTTTACAACCGCCCTGAAAGCGTGGAAACCAGGAGAAGCATCGTTCAAAAAAAGAAAGAAAACTTTATTAAAGTTATAGCGTCTCATTTCGGGCCATAATTGAGAGTCACGAGGCAGAACAAGGCGGAATAAAGAGTCGTAAAGGCCTAATTTTGTAATATTGTGGCAATTACTGAGGAGAGCGATGATGGAAACGGCAATCTGATTGTCTTAGATGATGGATGGGCTTATTTCAGAGTGATCTAGATTGTGCTAAACCTATGATTAAAACCTAAAGCATGTAAAGAGAGTATTTCACTATTTGTAACAAAAAGTCCAATATGAACAGCTTCCCTTTAGTTTGTTGAATAATCACGCGGTACAGATTTGGGGCTCATGCAGCTATTTTCAATCATTCATTTTTGCATTCGTTTACATTTTCTTTTTTTGTGTAATAGCCTCCAACCTTTCAATTTCACAACTCAAACCTGCAGGGGTTTTTAGGTCCACAACAGAAGCCCGCAGGTACTGAATCTACTATCGTAAAACAAGATACTTCCATGCGTGCGAGAGCACAGAATGTCCCATTCAAGAATTCATTCAGGATGGACAGTACCTGCGATTGTAATTAATCCTCAGAGAAACATTTGGGAAGTTTTGTGGGTCCAATTATCACACTTAATTTAGCCCAGGAAATCTAATTTAGGAATCTATTTCGGGAGATATAAAGACTCCCACTCTCTCCACAAAGGGAGGATAGCCACCACCTTTAATAAAAAGTTACTTTGAGGGAATCAAGAAAGCCCAAGTGTTGTTAGCCTCTGACGCAGTTCTGGTTAATTATGCATTTTCAATATAAAGTTCGGGTCCTGTAGCCCAGTGCTGGATAGAGCTGCACTGAATAAAACGGACTGATTTTAGAGTTTAGAGACTGATTAAAGAGTTTCAGTCGAGTTGAGTGCAAAAACGCGACAAAGGCTTTCAGCATGCTAATACTTCCAAAGTTCTGCGTTTAGAGTTAGAAAATACGTTTAGTTTTTAAACTAGAGCATCCGAAGCAGAGATGCTTGGAGGGGAGGTGGAAATGTGATTTTATGAATATATTACCTGTGATTATTATTTATTTTAAAATGTCTTGGAGCTGTCACTGAACTTTGTATAATCTTTGCTTTTTCATTGTTTTTTTATTGTAGAGTTCTAATCATGTTTAGTTTCTGCTGAGCGTGCATGTTTTCTGTCCTGTTTGCATCGCAAATTTGGATGACTATGACAGATGTTCCTTCAAGTAGAAACAAATAAAAATGCTCCTTTCGTGGAAAAACTGTATTCGGTTTTATTATACTCTATGTTGCTCTATTGCATCACACTGCAGGAAATACAATGCGCAGAAGAAATGCGATCATTTTAAAGTTACAAAAGAATAGCATTGAAATTGTGATAACCACACAGTGATAACCAGGCCTGCATCAAACTAATCCTAATACAATGCTCATCAAATTAATACTTAAGAATCAATTTGTGTGGGACAGTATCAATTCGTTTAGGAGAGTCTCATGCAAATCAAATGTTCTTGATGTATTTGGTTTATTCTGAGCCTTTAATAAGTATATCTGGGGCTGAAAATAACAATAAACTCAAGCCAGGTTACCTGATGCATCAGCACAAGCTTCATATATTGAAAACGTAAAATATATATAAAATTATATATGTATATATATTACAAAAGTAAAATCTAGTTTAGGCCTAACATAAAGATCTGAGAAGTTCAGCTAGGACTGGTCCAGTGTTCATCCCTCACCAGTTAACCTTTACATGCCAACTCTCTCTCTCTCTCTCTCTTTCTTTCTCTCTCCCCCTTTACCCTCATAACCTCTCTGCTTTTCTCTTTTTGAAAAGCAAAACCCTTTTTCCCTCTGTCTGTCTGCCGGCGTAAAATTTATCTGAAAATAGAGAACTGATATTAGTTTACCAGCAATTTTGTTGTAAACTGCGCCTGAAGGATTGCTCGTTAAATCCGCTCGCAAAAGGTGACACAGTCTCATCCTCATTATCATATTAAGGGATTCAGAAAGATCTTTGCACGGTTCATTTTAAAAAGTGCAACGTGAGCTGCTTAAGAGGTATCGTTAGTGTACATTAAAATGTAATATCTTGCTATCAAAATTAGATTAGTATGCACATGTCATTTTGATATGCTTTTCTTTTCTGCTATTCGCACAATGAATTGACATACAGAAGCGCATTTTCTCGTATTTGTTTCCTAATTTCAGCTAAAAAAGATAGCATAAAATTAGCATTCATGCATAACGTCATTTATGTCTGCAAAATCATTGATTTTTCTGCATTATAATTGCTCTCTATTTTGGTTTGGTGTCTTTTGAGGACAGAAAAATACAAAACCAGTGACGCTCATTAAGGGTACAAGCGTGACACAAAAGGAATTACAAACTCAAAAAAACAGAATCCCAGAAATACGGCAGCTTCACAAACAAAAACTAGACCAATTATTAGGTACAAAATCAATGGTTACAGCTTATGCTAACGGTACAAAATAATGACTTAATGTTTCAAATTCAGTGCTAAATTACATCTGATAGGCCTCCGCCTATTATTAAAGTAAAGCCATTGTTATTTTTTCGGAGAAAAATCTGGACTTCAGAAGAGCATCAGTAAGATCCAGTTGGGCCTTTTCAAGGTTGGACAATATAATAAAGAACAGAATGTGGAGAAGATGATTGAGGACACTCAAAGATTGGAGGTCCAAGAATTTGTGTTAAAATTCCAGTTTGGGCCTTAATACAGACAGGATTTATTACTCTTTCAACCCCACAGATGGACAAGTGCTGAACAACCAGAAGGTTAGTCAACAACCTGGCCTAATCCATGAAGTTCAGAATGAGATAAGACTGCTATGCTGCTTCATTCACTTCATGGAGATCTTTGAGAGGAGGAAGATCAGAGTAGTGTTGGAGATCACCGGTTTGGATTGGTACACACCAAAGAAAATTCTGCATATGATTTTCTAGATCAAATAGTCACACTACCCTTTGCTGTACCTCTACTATGTGATGCGTCAAAGTGCAGGGTCTTTGAGAACATTGCTCATGGTCATTCTGAACTCCCTGAAGACTTTCCACTTGAAGAGACCAGTACATCAGCTTTAGAGGCCTCCAGGACCCCGTTCTCTCTGAAAGATGAGTATTCAGTACTCATTCTGTACTTTTAGAATGAAGAAGATCAAACTTTCCCTTTGATTGCAAACAAAAGGACAACCTTAAACGACACAGCAGCAGAACTTCACGAAGTGGACAGGTCAGTCGAGCTTGCATTTTGACACATCCTTTCCACAGATAAAAGCAACTATCAAACATGCATATCTGTGCATTAGATGAGTGATTAACTCCATTCAAGTTACTATAATTATTATAAAGACTTGATCTCGTGCAATCTCCAGAAGATCGCAGCCCGTGTTGTTTGGTGGACCTCTGGCCTTGCAGACAAAGTTGGATTCTTCAGTGTGTGAAAGACGATATAAAGAAGGCTAAGATGGATGGGCAGTGTGGAACGTTCTGTGCTTCTGGTGAGACCAAGGCATTATGGGATATGTTCAGTAAATATAGTCTTGAAATCTACCTGTTTGAAGAACTTCCTGGAAAGAGGTGGGCACCATGAGCTGTTAGAGATGTTCCTTAGGAGAGACTTCAGGTTCACGGTAGGGGGGGTGAAAAGGTTTATGGTTTCTTCAGTGAACTTAAACTGTGCCATCAAAAATGAGCTGGCCACAGGGAGCCACAGATTGAAAAGAGTAGGAAAGAATATGTTCATGTTTTGTGAAGAGGTTACTGATCCTGCTGAGTTTCTGTTACTGAAGTAATGTCGATGTAGCTTTGTAGCTATAATTGAGTTTTTCGTTATATACATTTTGCAATAAAAACATACTGTAACAGCAATTGAAAACAATAACCAATGAATCTGTCTGTCAGTCTATCTGTCATGCATGTACAATGTATGTTGTTATACCTAAAAAAAGTGTATAATTATGTGTATGTGTTTCTTTTTAGCTGTCACGGCTATACGGCAAGAGAAATACATGAGAACGGTAAAGGAACATTTCCTAGATGGTCAAACAATCTTCTTTGGTAACCTTGGAGACCTCAGGCAGGTCCTGAAGATGACTCATGGGGAATGGACAACTTTTAAAATTCATTTCCTAGAGGGTCATGTCTCCTAGTCGACCAGATCTGGCAGTCTTTTCCGAGAGCTGCATGCCCTGCAGTGGTCATATGCCCATCAGGCCACAGCTGGCCTGCAATCTAAGTGACCTTGAGTTCTGCATCAGTGAATTAATTGTACTACGGATGTTTCAGGGAGCAATGCCGCATCCCTACAAAAATATGATTCTCTGTAAATGTACACCAGCGAATCGGACTACCCACAGAATGAAGACGCCTGAAAACAGAGGAGCATTTTCATGCAGAAGAGGTCAGTCTGCAAACAGAACACATTTTTAAGATGTATTATTTATATTGTAAATAAAAGTTTTATGATTACTAAAAGATTTTCCAGTGTTTTGAAATGGATCCAACAATTACTGACTGAATACAAATACACTCTTAAGAATAAAGATGGCCAAATATTTTCTTCTTTATCTTTTACAACAATGCCAGAGATAAACAGCTTGGTTTCTATTTAGTGAGGTTCTTATATAAACCATTTTTACCTTTTTATAGTGTAAAGAACCCTCTTTGGCTACAAAGAACCTTTCTGGTAAAGGGAAGGTTCCATGGATGTTACAGGTTCCTCATGGAACCACACACCCTGACAAAGAGCCATTTGAAAACCTTTATGCCTTCATTCACCGAATGTCCAACGTATGTATGTATGTATGTCAATGTATGAATGGCCTTTGACCTCAGACAGTATCAGAACATCACGTTCCAGGTAAACCTCTGAAATTCTCATGAAATACTCGCGGTGTAGCTCCAGAGCCACAGCGTGTGTTTCGTTACATCTCTGTAAGGGTTCTCATGCCCAAACTTTGGCGCTGCTCTGAATCTGTACTTTGACACTTTAGTTTTACTTTCTTTAAAACTTTAATATAGGACTGAATGACAGCTTGCAGATGTTTTTTTAATCGCACTGCCTGTCACTGAGTTTCACTTTGTGCTCCTCTGGCGCTTGTGTGAGCACGGGGAAGATATATGTCTTCCATGCAGCTGAGCTGAGACCACCCACGGCTCCATGATGGAAAATAACATTAGTGTAAAAATTTTAAATGTAAGTCATTCTAGCTAATGAAGATGTCTGACGGAACAACTGGGGGCACGTACAACTTTCTGGAAAATATGTGACAAGTAGCGTTTGTTTTATTCATGCATTTGTGTGTTTTGTAGATTGTCTCGCTGTGGTTGTATACAGTACACATGTACAGTAAGATGATATGGTGGAGCGTGAAAATGCTGCATGTGTACGGTTAACATGGTCGCCTCTTTGGAATCTTCTTGTGCAGTTCAAGACAAACCAATCGAAGGACGGAGGTCGGTCAGCGAGCGCCGGGCTGAAATTGCGACCGTCAAAGTAGGGGTGCGTATGTAATCGATATCATACAGACATATTAAGGCAACTTCATGGTATGGGAAAGGAAAGGGGAGGAAGAGTGGGGTGGGTCTATCCTTACCCCTCCCATTCCGAATCAATGCACGGAAATGGTTTTGGTCTAAGCAGAGAAAATAACGACACCATAAATTGCAATGTGATTTTGAACTATTGACGGATTCTTTATGTGGAAAATGAAAACAATGGCTTCTGCTGATAGTGCTCGGGGCAACATTTGGAGGTTCACCTTAAGAAAAGCTTTAAAATACAATACTGCATCATTCAGCAGTTTTTCAGGTGATTGCTCTGTTCTGCAGAGCCTGTTAAACATACCATGATTTTGTATCACAAATGCGTTTTGAAAGAGCTTTGTGAATAGCGTACTGCAGCAGGGTACTAATGTCTGTACCTGGTAAGACTCAACAATGGCATCAACAAAATTTGATATCAGAATAGATGAGATGCGCAGATGTGCTGACAAGACACGATCTGCGTCGATTATAAAGTTTGATGCATAAAAACAGCAAGTGATACGTCATCTTACTTTGACATGCAAGAATACTAGGAAATAAAAGTAACAGTCGAGCACATAAAATAACACGTTGATGACAAACAAGGCTCGTTTTGAATCCATTAATCAATCGTTATGGTCTTTCGTATGGCTGGAGTTCCCATTTGAACGTGGTTGTATATTTTAAAGCTATACAGAGATAGGGTTTTATTGAAATTAGATGTCTTATTTGACATGGGGGAAGCCCCCCACCCCCTTCCAAAATGGTATTCTGGTTAAAGCGCTAGTTTAAAACCATTTGGAGTACAACCCATCTGTACGCAGGCTCTGCTTTCCTCGCCTCCCGCTGTGAAGGCTGTGATCTAAGAGTTAAACTAATGAGGAAGTATTTTCTTGGCACTTGCAGTTTGTCTCCGAAGGCCAGGGTCAACAAATGTGACGGTCGAGCTAACAGAGACATCGGTTTCCGAGCAAACCAAGCTAAACCAGCAGATGAACATTTAACTACACTAACAGACCTGCTGGGGGAACATCGAGAGAGGAAGCGATTCAACACCATCAGCGCTGTAGCTCAGATGAGGTTTTTGAGTGTAAATATGCCATATGACAAATCCCTACACAAAACACAATGAGGTGCACTGGCACCAGTTTAATGACATAATTGGTAATAGTGTGAAATTATAGACCAGACTTCTATCTGGCTGAAATGTAATTAAGCATTCACAGCTGTATTGACTCTGTTGATGGATATTCGTAGTTAATAACGGCACACGTGTGGCTAACACAAGTTCAATAGGGGTAGTAATATCTATATACTAGCATAGCTGAGCAAGGTTGTCTGCCGTAATGATGATTAATCTGTATAGCATGTTGTAAGCTGAAATCCATAACTTTGCCTCTCTAGCGCCATCTCTGTTTAAAACGTAAAACCGCAGGTCACTTTACATGAAGTTTTATTAACTAAGTTCGGGAGGAGCACGGTCATGTAATCCAACCAATCAGCACGCAACGACGCATATATATAGCCGTCCTTCACCTCCGTCAC